>DWQW01010570.1:0-12042 GCA_018249695.1 Heliconius erato demophoon
AAGGATTCATAATATTCTTTGTAAAATAACTGTAATAATTGCATATTAACTCCTGTACAGTTTTTAAATTAGTTACATATATTATATGAACGAACTAACCAAAAAATCTTTGTATTTACTTGATATTACTTTCAAGATCGTTCGTTATCTCCGTGTTGAATTAATTACGACTTCTTTCAAATGACGATAACTTTTTTTTTAAGGAACCGATTTTGATGAACTTTAGTATTTAAGTTGAGTTAAAACAAAGCAATTGGTGAAATTTTCAAGTAAATCGGTTCTGTACTTTCAGAGAAAAATCTGGACAAAAATATGTCGACAGACAGACAGACAGACAGACAGACAGACAGACAGACAGACAGACAGACAGACAGACAGACAGACAGACCGACAGACAGACAGACAGACAGACAAGAAATTCAAAAAAATCTTTTTGCTTTCTATTATTATTTTTAAGTGTCCCTCTACCCATTTCAGTCAAAATTACTAAATGTACAGACAAAATATTTTTACTGTCTTATTATATATAGAGATAGAGATAAGTGATGCTTGTTGAAATATAGGCGTTAGAAAGAGCGCCACAGCGGCAAAGTGTCTGCCTGTGGAAGCAAAAGTTTTGGGTTGGAATCCCATCGTGGTGACATGTTGAGTCCTGCTAGTAGATAGAATTCATGGTTTCTGGACCAGAGCCGGTAAAATAGTTGGTTACAATATTTACAAAAATCATTTAGGATCAAGATAATTATGAAGATATGCAAATATTGCCCTCCTTGATGAAAAGCTAGTGATCTCCGAAAAGCGGTTCGGAGCCACTACGGTTCTGGACTATCCCCAGCCCTGGTCCATGAATCATATCTACTCCTGTAACTCAACACGAAATATTGAGGGCAATTGGGGGACGAAGTGTCTTAACACTACGTTCCCTCTGCCTAACCAGATAGATGCGTCATAAAACATGAAGTTATTAAAAAGTAAGAAAATAATAAGTGTATATACCTACGCAAGAGTAGCAGGTCATATTTACTGCATAAAAATATTCTAGAATGAATGTTATTGAACGGTGTGAAAGAAAGAATATTTTGATTCTTTATTTAAATAGGTTTTTTTGTGAACACGTTTTGAACCGTCACACATTGTAAGTGCGATATGATGTAAAAAACCTCTATGGCCTCTCTCGGTAAGTAAACAAACCAACAAAAAGATTTTTACAATTTAATTTAGTTTTTATAATTTAATTTAGTTCCTGAGATTAGCGTGTTCAACTAAACATACTCTTTTGCCTTATAATATTAGGATAAATACAATAATAGCAATTTGCATAGAATGTTTATTATCGTTTTTTCACATTTTTTAACATTCTTGAAAATAATTTAAATCTTATCATTCTCCCAAATGGGAATCAAACTAAAAAACATAAAACATTTCCAGTTAATCATTGTAACACTGTGCTGCGATAAAGCAAATTTATAATTTTCTTGCAAATTAATTAGGCAATTCCAAACTTATAAAAGCTCTTTAACACTAATTGACTATAGAATGACATTTGAACTTAACTTTAACTTATATTATACTTGTTGATTGAATTTGTTTGGTAACATTTTAATGGATGGATTTAACGCTGTAATAAAATTTTCTTTGAAACTTTAAGCTAAGCCATATTTTATAGGCTTTTGACGACTTAAAATATATTATTATTTTAAATGAACGTTGTTTTATGAGTCTGCGTTGAATAGCTTAGATTTGGTTGATTCAATGTGAATTTGACAGTTACGTGGGTTATAAACCACCTTTCCACTGTATTCTGCATATAATAAGATAGATAGTGGAAACGTAGTGCTAGGACACTCTCAATCTTTGCAATTATACAACAGATTTTATTATCGTTTTCATTAATAGACTGATTCGTCCATGAAGAAGAGACTCTCTTTCTGAACAGTGAAAGAGGAACATTATTTGGAACTCTGTTCGCATGAGTTTTTTTTTGCTACAGTTACAGATGCTAGTGTTAAGGCACTCCGGATGTACTCTACTTTCTGGCCAATTTTCAGATTTTGGATTTTATTATGTGTTGAGTGGTGAAACACGACGCTGCGCAATGTCTTTATTTAAGTCATTTCCTCGAATGGGAATCAAACCCATAACCGTTTGGTTAACAGTCAGACACTGTGCCACTGCGCAACTGTGGTCTGATGTTAGTAACTTAATACAAAACTTAAATGCCATGAATAATAGAAAATTTACTAAATATGCACCATTTATTTCATAAAAGGAAGGAAGCGTGCTTTTACATGAAATACTGTGATCGTCTCAAGAAAAATTCTTAGTACACGGACAAGCTTGTAAACTATTTATAGCGCCTGAAAATATATTTGAGCAAGACTTAAAGAGAAATAAAGGTTGCATATTTAGCAAGTTTTTTGTCAGGTACTTATATGCAAATATATTTTTCAAAAATTAAAGAATTATGTAAAACAAGTTGTGACTATCATGAATTCTAAGTCCTTGTAAGGTCTAAGTAAATCTAAAGAATTCTTAGATAAGAAAACAACTAGTATTCCGTGGCTTTGCCCGCCTGCCTGCGACTATGCCTAATAATATAATATGCAAGTGCTATATATAAACCTCAATGCACTATCTAATACAGAAACATTTTATCCACTTTAACCAGTAATTTCAGAGATTAGCCCGTTCAGGAAAAAAAACCTTAATCTATAAAATGTTAGTATAAATTCATATTTTTAAAATCCATCCTCCATACTAAAAGTCATCCGTATACAAATTCCTTGATTGCGTCAAACATTTGTACCCACTTAATGTCCTGCGAGCAAATTACTTGGAATTAGGGAAAATTTAAACCGGAAAAAGGTTTTTGGGGCGATGGGAGTAATAAAATTTAACTGGTCTACGGTTTGGCTGTTCTTATAATGTGACTAGTAGTCGCCACCCGTGTTCTCCTATTCCCGTAGGAATATCAAGAAATTTTATCTTAGTGCTCCCCTACGTTTACCTAGGAACCTACATGAGAAATTTCTTTATTCAAAAGCAAAGAACAAATTATAAAAGCGCCTGTAGATATTATATTATGTAAACATATTTCGTTACTGCGTGGCTAATAGACAAAGTAGCAGCTTTATAATTTGCGGCATGTAAGGTCCTCAGGGAATATAGGATTTTAAAAAAACAATAGGATTTTTCATTTTACCTTTTAAAATCCACGCAAATTTCTTTGGGCGTTCCACTAATACAGGGGTTCCCAATCTTTTCTTCATCAAGGACCACTTTTATATCACTATTGGTATCAGGGACCACTATGCATGTAGATATAATAAAAATTAACTGTGATAATCGAACAGAAACTTCCCCTCACCATCCTCAGTCATAAAATTTAAATCGTTCGCGGACCATATTTAGGCTTTTGCGGACCACTGGTTGAGAACCAGTGCACTAGTGTAAAAATAATATTATACAGTATTTTTTCCAAAAAATGTGGAACGCTTCACGATTTTGCGTGTCATCCTTGCGCAGGGGCCATGCTAATCTTCTCTGTATCGTTCCAATTTTAGTATATGTACTGCCGAAGCGAGTACATTTACATTACATTTAATATTGTATATATACAAACAAGCTTAAAAAATTTTAATAGCGCGATCTAGGAATCTTATAAAATATAGCATTATTACATAATTAGATCATGTACGTTTTATGATTAATAAAAAAATTATGATAAATATTTCAAGTTATATGAAAATAATATATAATGATATTAAGAAATAAGTATTTAAGATAAATAGAAAATAAAAAGCAAATTAAATCGTAACAGCGCCATCTATAATTTGTTATCATAAACTTTGACTAAATATCATAATATATAACATTTTATAATTTTGTTTTTACTATGCTTATAAGTAAAAACAGATTAATATAATTTTATTGAATTTGTAAAAAAAATTTTAAAATAATAATTAGAATATTTTAAAAAAAACTTATCTCGCTACCGATGCGAAAAATTGACATTACTCGATGAAAAATTGACAACATTACACAATATTTACTTACTAAAAAGATTAACAATATAATTATTATAATGAAAAGATAAAATTAAAATATTCAGTACTCTTTGTATAAATTAAATAAAAAAATGACGCCACCTATTGGATGTTTTTATAACCAAAACGGATGATTCAGCGCTATCTATTAAAAGATATTTAAAATAAAGAACATCTTAGTTCAATGGAAAAACTTGGATGGAGCTCTAATAAATTTTGAATGTAAAAATAATTAAATTAATGGTATTTATTATTTTTTTTCACTTTGTAAGTATAATTTGGTGCAATAAATATTTTGAAAGTAATCATTTATAATAAAAATATTTTTGCTATTTCTATTATATTTTGTTAATATTTTTTTTAAAATAACAATAATAAAATCATGGTAAAATTTAGAAAAACGTATACATAAGGCTACCCTTATTTCTACTCATGTAAAATAAATAACACTCTGTTTAAAAAATATTTTCGTTTTCCAGATTCAGTAAGAAAAATTGCAGCGTTAACCTCCGCACTTATCATCACGTAAAACAGGCCATTCTAACAGTAACTTACAGTTGCACCTCCGTCTACTCTACCTACATTGTACCACAGAAAAAAATAAAACCAGTTTAGATTTTTGGCCCCTATTTGTCCACACATATCTTAATTAACCTTTACAATAAGATCGTTCTTAACTTTTTGTTTTGCATTTTTTGATTTATAAGTGTTATAAATAATAATTATAACCCTTTTACCTTATTATGACCAATACAATAAAGTAACCCTCATTTAAGCAAAAAAAAATCGTAAAAAGCTTCTTTTA
This sequence comes from Heliconius erato demophoon, assembly GCA_018249695.1. NCBI lineage: Eukaryota > Metazoa > Arthropoda > Insecta > Lepidoptera > Nymphalidae > Heliconius > Heliconius erato. Next base: position 4,852 of record DWQW01010570.1, read on the forward strand.
TAGGGGAGACTAATAAATATGATATAGTGTAACATTTCTACGAAAAAGAAACCTTATAACGTGAAAATAAAGTAGTTTTTACATTAAAAGTAAATTCGGATTAAGATTTTTAAATAGTCTCGCTATGATGACGTATTAAGGAGTATTTTTCTTTGTTTGTACATGTGTACTTCTACGTCGTGGCGTAGGGGCACAAGCGTGCGACTGTTAAGGCGAGGGCTATGTGTTCGATTCCCACTCGTGGGAATGATGTATCATACCTATGTGTAAATATATGTGACCTGATAACCTATCATTACACGTAATTTCACATCCACATATATGAAAACATATCCACACATGTGATGAAACGTCCACATCTAACTCCACATGAACATGTGTTAGAAGCCGTGGGTTCGATCCCCACTTGAGGAAATGAAATATTATTATTATTATTTATTTACATTTTTTTTTCTTCGCTCTGGTGTCGAGGCAAAGCGTGGCGTTGAGTTCTGCCTCTCAACACTCAGAACGAAGTGTCTTAACACTATGTTCCTTCCGCCTACCCTGCTGTATGCGGGATACAACGTTAAGCTGATTTAATTTTGTTTATTTTTTGTGACATCCACAGCATTTGTAAACTATGTACCTATACTTCGAAGCGTCATACTTGATTTTAATCCGTATTACGTAATAAACATGTAAAACACACTAAAATCACGTTGAAAGTTTTAAGCAAGCTATGAATAATCCTCTTAAAACATCCAAACGTTATTCCAATATGTTGACCAATTTAAAATTCCGCTGGAGCGTCGGGGATTTACCGTCGAATATTTATTTTAACGTGTATACCTGTGTACAGCCTTAAAAATTTTACTGTTCCGTATCGCACCTGAGAACGCGCGTTTATAAATATAAATTAGCTTTAGCTTTAGCTTTATTTTTTTATCACATATCAGATTTTTATGAGTAATCTAACACTTCGTTCTCATTTTCTGCTCAAACTTAATTTAAGGTGACTTGGGAAAATGTTTTCGTGAGGATTAATACATATATAGGTATATATTATTCAAAGATATAATCAAAATATAAAGCCAACGAAAAATGTACTAGTATTTTGAAGCTAATCATTTTGTTAGTCACAAGAACTAGCAGCATCTACTCATTCGATTTGAAATAGATACATATAAAGATAATATATATATACATTAGTGGCTCCTTAATACAAAGACTGCGGGGTAGCTCCAACAGCATCCTAAATATGATTTCTAATAGATTAGATTGTGTATATGTAAACCATTGTTGCTCCATTTCGAGTGGAATGGAGAAGCAACTTAAATACTAACATAGACATTTAAGCTTTTTACTGTTATTAACAAAGTGAGTCATAATTTATGTTACTTGATATAAATAAAATAATAATAATAATATAAATGGACTATGGATAAATGGATGTCCTGGACTTATGAGCCCGGGATAGTCCATTTATCAAGAAGGCCTCTATTACATCACATTAATCGTTTCGTTGTAGCCCACTATAACTAGCTTAACTCTTATTTCAATATATGTATATTACAACCCTTAGTTATTTTCATTTCGCCACTGAGGGCAGATAAAAACTAGTAGTCTAGGTTTATATGGTTATCTTGACAATACCTAAAGTACTTTATTAAGGTTAGTCGTAGTTTTTTTGTCTGCAATTTGTGTTTGTGTCTTCGATCCGGAAAATCTACGTACAAAATGTGAATATACTTTTTATAACATTGTATTTTAAATTTTTATATAAATCCGGAATTTATTTTTATTATTGTTGAATATCATGTAAATAAATTGAAATGTTTTAATCGTAAGAATTATTATAAAAAAAAACTTTTTTTTAAAAAGGGAAGATTTTTTCCTGTTCGCAAAATAGGTAGAGGGAACTAAGTAACAACAAAACTCCGACCGTCTACCAGATCAAAAATACAATAATAAATAGAATCACTAGATTGCACCCGCAACCGTCAGACTTTCCGTAATAGATATTTTATATAAAAAAATAATTGAAACCATCTATGAATGGTAAAAATTAAGTTGCCATTTCATATTAGTTGTACTAAGGGGCGTCATGAAATGACCACGCCCATCAAGGAGTGGGGCAAATGCGCGTGAGTCGACGAAAGCTCGTTGTAAGCTTTTGGCTACAATATAGTCAGTTATACATTTCTTTAAAATTAATTTTGAATACGTTATAAAACTGAATGTAAACTTATTACTTATTAATATCAATAAAGTTCGTTTTAATAATATTTTTTTGTAAATGCCATAGTAAATGGAGTTTTTATTACAAGGGCTAGTTATTTAAAATGTCCAATTTTTAGTTTTAAAAATAAATAATAATACTCACTTTAATTTGAAGTCCAAATTTATAAACAGATCACAATATATGATATAATTTTCTGTAATAAGTATATTTAGAAAATTATTATTTTAGTTTTATAATATCTAGTGATATTAAAATAACATGTTTACAATTTTTCTAGAAACCATCCCCAATCGCTCTAACCACTAAGCGATACGTTCTCAGATAAGTAGTAACAAGCGTATATGAATTTCAACCTAGGTTGATATTAGGAGTTAACCTAGGTTGATATTAGATGGTTGGTATTAGGAGTGAAAGCGAGTGAAAATTAAGAGGTAGGTTCAAATCCCGCTGCGTTAAATTTTCTATATCTACATTTTCTAAAAAAAAATGTTACATTTCCTGAGTGTGAAATAACAGATTAAATATATTAAAAATCTATTTGCTTTTAGCAATTATTTTGGTGCAATTTTATTCTTTTTCATCCTCCACCTCTCGTCTTAGGACTAGATACCACGTGCATGTGTGTGCATTGACATTCGAGATCTTTTTTTCGCGTATATAAAAATTATAAAATAACTAATGTACCTCCTGAGGTTCTCTAAAGGTTTTTTTGAGGTTGTAGATACTTCAGGATATAGATACACTTAACATCAGATATTCCTATCTATGCGTCAGCTCCTTTGTCCGTTTGTCGACCGAATTCCAATTTTTGCGCTTTAAAAGTGCAGAGCTGGCAAAAGAAACAAAAAAAAATTTCTCCAAGTTGAGATCGAATCCACAACCACTCCGTTTACAATCAGAGAATCTTCCACTAGGTCACGATAGCCCCTATAAAATCTTAACATCAAAATATTATACGTCCATTTTAACTTTTAAGCCTATAATTAGCTTATAAAAAAAAACGTACGATTAAAATCTAAAGCATATCTGTAATCGCTTAAATGGCTATAAAGCGACAATTATTACATATAAAAGAGTAACTCGAAACCTATTCATTTATAGCACAAAATATGTATAGACGCGGGATATTTGTAAGACGATACTATTGTGAAAGGTGTTAAACGTTTAAATAATGTTACTGGATTCTATTGATCTTGATGCTTTATGGGAACAAATGATCGTTGGGTGTTGATTCGAATTCCGTTTTGGGGGGATTTATGTTTAATTAAATGGTTAGTGTTAATTTTTTTTGGATGAAGCAGTGATTTTTTTAAGTAATAGATTTTTTATGATAAGAAAAGTGGAGATGTTGTTGGTTCGATGGCCACTCTCGGGAATTATTTATTTTTTTCGTTTTTCTGGTCTTGTATAGAAGTTGGGGCAATGAGTTCGGCCATTTAATACGCAATGTCTTAAATTCGGGCGGAAAGCTAATAAAAGAGTGTAGTCCTATTAAAAAAGCAAAACGGAGAAAAGAATATTTTTTTTTACTATGTAATGAACAGTACTAGATTAAATTAAATCAGCTTCACGCTGTATATTGGAGCTACTTTCCACTGGAGGCATTGTGTGTTGAGTGCCGGAACACAACGCCACGCTTTGCCTCGAAACCAGAGAAGAAATGGAAATATAAATTTAAATAAATATTTCTATTCTTCGAGTGGGCATCGAACCTACAACCGTCGCGTTACAGTCACACCCTTGTGCCCGTGGGCCACGACGGCCTCTGTCTAGATACTTATATTTTATTTTTAAAGATATTGCGTTCTAAGCACCATTGAACACGCTGAAGTAAATCTAAATATAAAATTAAAATATTTTGAAATTAAAATAAATGAAAATAATTTACCGTTGCCTTGAGACGTATTTGAACCTATGAATATCTTATTACCAAATTAGATGAAATAGTAGATGTCTGGAATATAAAGATTTTTTTAATCAAATTAAAATTTGAAATCATTGTTTAGTTTTATATTCTTTTGATGTTTTATATAAAAGGCCGTCGGCATTCTCTGTCACGTTACACTCAACTACCACTTCTATTGTAGCTATTGTATTGTACCTATTTATACGGTTTCAAAATTCAAAAATCGGCATCTTAATCTCCTAATTTTTTATATTATGATAATATTAGTCGTCGCCTGCATCTTTGCTTGGGCTTTAGAACGTAACGTTTTCTTGTTCTTGTTCCCGTCGAAATTTTAAGAAATCTTCTCTTTCTTTCTTTTCTCTCTAAAATATTTCTCTCAAGGATCATTCGAACAAAATATTATATTTGAATTATTTTGCTGCTCTGCTCGGCGCTGATTTCGGTTTTGTTTAGTTTTCGTAAAGTGTAGAATAGAGAGAAAAAGTTTGAAGCTGTAAAAAGAACATCTTGACCCTATGGTGCTCTTCTTAAAAACAACTGCAAAGTTACGTCGCATTTGACGCAAGACATGTTTTACATTGCTTTATTTTAATACAAAATTATGTTAATGCGGTTATAACAGCGTAAGTACGAAACACAAACAAGTTGTTTTGAAATATGTAACATGAAACAAAAGTAGGTAGGGCGTCTTGAGTGGCGAAACATAACGCTGTTCTAAGTCTTGACTCTAGAGGAAAAAAATTAAAATGGTGCATTCAGGCAAATCTGAATCTTTCTAATAATTTAATTCACTCCCCCAAAGCGAGATTCTAACTCACGTTACGTAGACGCTGTCCTACTGCGCTATAGCGGTCTCATATAGAAGAAATATAAATAATTGGATAGAAATAAAACCTTTGAAGTAACAACCTGAAACCCCAGCACAAAGAAAAAACTTGTTGAGATGAAATCTTACACATGTTATGAAAATAATAAATCATTCGTAGATAGGTATATAACCTTTTATTTAATATGAAAAGGTTGTATTTGACTGGTTTTATTCAAATTAAAAAAAATATATCGTCTTATGTCATGAGGCAATACTAAATATTACTATTGGAGTGTGTGTTTGGTTGAATGCGCTAATGTATGGAACTACAGGTTCGAATTAATATTTTTTTAAGATTTTTTTTTTAAATATTTTTTTACATGATGTCAAATGTGTAGATGTAACCCGCGCTATCATCAGTCAGCGTTACCTAATATATATATATATATATATATATATATATATATATATATATATATATATATATATATATATATATATATATATATATATATATATATATATATATATATATATTTCACGTCTTAGTTTCTAGTAAGATAGTAAGTTTTATTTGAAAGTTAGTGAAGGTGGATATTTGTACCACTTTCACATAAAAACTACTGAACAGATTTTAATGAAATTTTACAGTAACATGGCTTACATATCAGAATAGCACATAGACTATATAAATGTGTTCATGTAAAAAATTTGTACAATTAGACCATAATATTACAATAAGTTTACACGGGCAAAGGTGCGTTTAGGTCTAGTTCTTTATATATGTATGAAGGTATAATACATTAACTACCACTATGTTTACTGAAGCGCCGATGTTTGTACAACATAGTTCAGGCGATAAATAAATTGTTTTTCCCTGGACGTGTAAAGTTAATAATTAATGTCGTTATTTTATTACAAAAACAATGAGAAATCTCAATTATTTTATCGTTCATTTCTTTGGGCGTCGTTTCTTATTTTTATGGAGACTTATCTTTGTCGATATAATTGATTAACGCCGTCGTGGCGCAGTGACACAATATCTGATTGTAAATATAAGGTTTAGGGATTCGATTTCAAATTTAGAGGAGTGATTTCGGTCAGCCTCAAATACAGAAGGTTACACCAAAACGATTGAAGCGTTGTTATAAAGCCTAACAAGCTTCCTCGATAGGAGTACTATTACATACAAAAAGATATACACGCATATGTTTCGAATAAAATATATATATATATATGTATATATATATGTGTATGTATATATATATATATATATATATATATATATATATATATATATATATATTAGTCATTGAGTTCTACCACTTAAAACGCAATGCTTCAAAAATGCGGCGGAAAATTAGGAACGAAGTGTCTTAATGGGAAACAGAGTGTCATGGTTCCAAGTTTCCAGGTTCCCTCTATCTACTCTACTATGTGAATACAACGTGAAGCTAAAAAAATATCAAGGAAGGCTATACTCATTGCATTACCTCCGAGGTATGAAGGAATGATCCTTCAGACACTTACAATTTGTCATCCATTTAATCACATGGACGAAGCAAGGAATTGTTAATTTATTACTAACATTAGATACACGTGTATACCTCTATAGATATATAAATATATACCCTATTTCGATATAAAAAAAACTATAATTTGTTAGGAGGGTGTCTCAGTATTCTTTTGGCAAGGATTTTGTAGGCGGAGTCACTTAACGAGAAATATGTTTTATTCGACCGTCCAGGTGCGTGTCACGAGTCAACGAAATGAAAAAAAAAAACGTCAAATGTAGATCTATAACACTTTGTGACATAAACGGTTGGTTATTTATTTTTTTTTAGTAACCTCTTCTTGTTGGAATTAAAAGATATTGTGTTGAATTTTTTTCGAACAAAATTGTTAATACAAAAGGGTGAATCGGGCTCTCCCACCGAGGGTTCCGTACAAAAATTGGAGGTCTCGAGCTTTGCTTAGTCAGAGCCCTTTCATCTGATAAGTCTCTCTTCCCATAAATAGCGGCTTTTATTCTAATTTTTGACTCCTTTTTAAGGCTATTATTTTTTATGTAAATATAATGTAAAAATAATGGGGCTATATATCTGAGTATATGGTTTGAATTACAACTCGATATCTCTAAACGTTCCTGTTATAAAGAGTCATGGCAGACAAACAGACATACAAACAAACAGACAGACGGACGGACAACAAATTGATTTTATAAGAATTTTATTTTTTTCTTAAAAGGGT
>DWQW01010571.1:0-12042 GCA_018249695.1 Heliconius erato demophoon
TATAGATACCTTGACAACAAGAATGCAATGCTTGCCATATTGCTTTTAAAAAAGAATATTGTATAATGCAGAATGCAGTTTAGTGGCAGTAAATTACAACAACAAAAGCAAATCTGATATTCAGCCGCCATAAAGACTGAAACAGCCTATAGTGAAATATAAAATGTTGGAAGAATCACATTTGAGTCCAAGAATTGTGAATACTTGTTTAAAATTGACTTTTTTGCCGTTCATAAAAGTGGGAATTCGAAAGAATTGATTCTTACTCGGTGAAATAACTTAATTTATTTTGATTTCCCACTATGATAAGACAAAACGTGACGTTGAGTTCTACCATTCAACAAGCAGTCTCTCCGAAATGGATCCCCGTAAATAGACAGTGGATCTCAACTCTGTATTTATAAATCGCTCTCAACTTATATATCGATCTTAAGAGCTATCTTGAGATAACGTTTTCATTTACAGATTATGAAAACGGCATCTTAAGAAGGTTTGTAAGTATGAGCCTTAGTTGTAGCTTTGTTCTGCACGTTGCCACTATATGGGATATGCGAGTAGCTAAAAAAAATCGTCAAAGACTAGTAGTTCTTGCTTAAAATCTGAACAGGATTTACAAGAATTATATTTATATATTCCCTAGATGTAATTATTTGAAATGACTTAATAATTAGCTATATAACCATATTATGCTTAATATACAAAACCGTAACAAAAAAATTCAAATACTTAGTTATAGCACTCATATTAATTATAAAAATGTTGTTACTCAGTTATATTATTCTAATTGTCGTTGTTGTTGTTTTTTAGTTATATCATCCTAATTTAATCAGCTTCACGCTGTATCCCGAACACAGCAGGGTAGGCAGAGGGAATCTAGTGTTAAGACACTCCGTTCCCCATTTTCTGCCGAATTCTGAAGGCATTGCGTGTTGAGTGGCAGAACTCAACGCCGCGCTTTACCTCGACACCAGAGCGAAGAAATGGAAATATAAATTTAAGTAAATATTTCATCTCCTCGAGTAGGGATCGAACCCACAACCAGTCGATTTTTCAGTCACACTTCGTGCCGCTGCGCCACGACTGGCCTCATTAAATTGAATTGAATTTAATTTAAACATACTTATTGTGATGTTGTTGTAGTTGCCAAAACATTTGAAAATATAGACAGTTTTGGTTAAAATAAAAAGCAACGACTGACGACGCTAACGACTTTAGCTGACATTTAAGTACGCCTCATTTCGCGTGTAGTGCTCTAACGCAAAGCGAGGCAACGCTGCAACTCTCAGTTTGGAGTGTACCATTTAATTATGGCTGCCACATTTGTAGAGAAATTGAGTTTTAAAAATATTTTTCATATAAAATTATAATAATGTTTGTGTTTGAAATTGTTTTTGTTGTATTTTTTTTTATTTAATTGGTACGTTGAATCCATTGAATAAATTTCAATATATTTGTTACGAAATAGTGAATGGCTTTTAGGAATATTTTTTTTTTAGTTTTTTTTTTAGCTTGATGTTGTTGTTGTAATCCGCACGTGGGAGGGTAGGCAGAAAGAACCTGGGAACCTAGTCTGAAGACAAACTATTCCCCATTTAGACTCTTCCGTTCCACACTTTCCGCCAAATTCTTGCAGCGTTGCGTGATGAGTTGCGGAACTCAATGCAGCGCTTTGCTCACCAGAGCTAAGAAATACATCAGTAATAATAACCCAAATGAGAATCGAACCCACAACGGTGGCGTTTATAGTTGCACTCTTGTGCCCCTGCACCACGACGGCCTCAAAGCTATAAAACACAACACAAGCAGTTTAGGAATACTGTACGCTAAATTATAGACATTTGTTTAAAAATTTGTATCAATACAACAACAATAAAATTACAATTACAATAAAATTCTATGGCAATAATAATAATTAATTAATTTCTAATGGCAATTTTCAATTCGCGTCAATATACTCCGTTCCCATTAAGACACCTCCGTTCCCCACTTTCTACTAAATCACTGGTTCCCAACCAGTGGTCCATAGAAGCCTAAATATGATCAGCGAATGATTTAAATTTTATGACAGGGGATGATGAGGCGAAGTTTTTGTTTTATTATCACAGTTAATTTTTATTATACCTACATGCATAGTGGTCCCTGATACCAAGAATGATATAAAAGTGGTCCTTGATCAAGAAAACATTGGAAACCTCTGTACTAAATTAACGAATAACTCAACATAACACCAACCGATTCGATTATTATTTTTTTATTGTTTAAAGAAACACACTTTTCAAAGGCAGTGTGATGAGAAATTCTGCTTCTGCGCCACTACTGGCCTCTATATATTAAACCAAATCAACAGAATAATAATAATAACATATTCTATATATAATAAAACAACAATTTGGTCTCAACTACGATACGATATGCCTTACAGCTATTCAATGATACCGTTACTTGAAGCTTCGTTAATTAAGAAATCTTTTGATTCTGTCACACAAGGACTTTTTAATGAGACCGAAGAAGCCTTCAAAGCGATTCGACGATCGAAAAAGAAATAATAGTATTCATTAATAAGGACCTTAGGAACACTTTATATCATTAATGTTTATTTTATATAAGATAGTAGGTATAGTCGCGGTAGGTTGTGGCCAGTCGTAGCGTAGCGGCACGAAGTGTGACTGTAAAACTGACTAGTTGTGGGTTCGATCTCAACTCGAGGAGATGAAATATTTACTTAAATTTATATTTCCATTTCTTCGCTCTGGTGTCGAGGCTAAGCGCGGCGTTGAGTTCTGCTACTCAACACGCAATGCCTCCAGAATTCGGCAGAAAGTGGGAAACGGAGTGTCGGTCAACCAGTCGGTTTTACAGCCACACTTTGTGCCACTGCGCCACGACTGGCCTCATTATATACAGTTTTTTTATAATTAATTTCTTTAAAATCACAACATGTAAACTTGAGATATTTATCTCGACAGAGAGGTGTACGAACGTGGGACGTAAAGTAATGATTATAATTTATCTTCTTGGACTATTTAAAACTGACAATGCAAAATGGTCGGTCATTCTTCTTGTATAAAATATTTTAAATATACACTTTATATTTTATTCTATTTTAATCCCTATTCTGTTTTATACCATTTTATGAAAACGTTAGGAAAAGCAGCATTTAAATTGTAATGTTGACAAATAAATATATATATATTTAAATTATTAAATAATAAAAAAGTGAGGCCAGTCGTGGCGCAGAGGCACAAAGTGTGACTGTATAATCGATTGGTAGTGAGTGCGATCCCCACTCGAGGAAAAGAAATATTTATTTACATTTATATTTTCATTTCTTCACTCTGGTGCTGAGGAAAAGCGCGGCGTTGACTTCCGCCACTCTACACACAATGCATATGCTCTACAATGCAATGCTACACATATCTTGGCGGAAAGTGGGGAACGGAGTGTCTGAACACTAGGTTCCCTCTGCCTAGCCTGCTGTGTGCGAGATATAGCGTAAAGCTGATAAAAAAAAGTGAAAGATCAAATCAACAAAATCAAGTGCCAATCAGACCGAGGGATCCTTACTAATTTTAGGTCAACATTTGTTTTTTTATTTATATTGTAAATTTACTAAATTTCATCATTTTAGATCATCGATTCCCAACCCGTGGTCCGCAGAAGCCTATATATCATCCGCGAACGATTTTAATTTTATGACTGGAGATAATGAGGCAAAGTTTCTGTTTAATTATCACAGTTAATTTTTATTATACCTACATTCATAGTGGTCTCTGCTACCAAGAATGATATAAAAGTAGTCAAGGACTACTCATTATATCATTCTTGGTCTTGGTATCAAGAAAAGATTGAGAACCCCTGTTCTAGATCATCGGGACGTACCTAAAAGATTACAATTACGCAGCGAATTTAACAAGATACGTATTAAAAACGAAGCATAAACGCGTATCTTTCGATTGCTTTAACTTAGAAATTCAATTTTATCTGTGCCACGAGACTGTAGACCTAGATAGTTGACATAAATTTTATCTATATACCACTTAGAGAACCTACAGAAAACAAAGAAATCCTATAAGAGTTTCCTTTCTTTTTGTTGTGCAGAACGGTAAATATATTAAAAATAAATGAAATTTAAACTACAAATACAAAATATGTTGCTTATTTCTGAGCAAGTATTATAGTGTTAGATTTTAGTAAGAACATTTATTTAGATAATCCATTATGCTAATTTTGCTCTCCAGAGCAGAGTGATATGATACTAACTTTTTACTATGCTTAAATCAAAATCAGCTTCACGCTGTATCCCGCTCACAGCAGGGTTGGCAGAGGGAAACTAGAGCTAAGACACTCCGTTCCCCATTTTCTGCCGAATTCTGGAGGCACTGCGTTTTGAGTGGCAGAACTCAACGTGGCGCCTAACCTCGACACCAGAGCGAAGAAATGAAAATATATATTTAAGCAAATATTTCATCTCCTCGAGTGGGGATCGAACCCACAACCAGTCGGTTTTACAGTCACACTTCGTGCCGCTGCGCCACGACTGGCTTCTTTTACTATGCTTTCTCCACAAAATGCATAAAATGTGAGAAAATAAAAGAACAAACGATTATAATATTTATTTTCTTATATACAGTATATCCCACATACAGCAGGGTAGGCAGAGAAACCTAGTGTTGAGACACTCCTTTCCCCCATTTTCCTATGAATGTTAGACGCAGTGCGTGTTATATGGCGGCTCGATACCAGAGTAAACATGTGAAAATATTGAAACTGGCTTCAAAAATTGCTGAAAATGCACTGCAAAAACGCCTCAAGCCTAAAGTTCATTTTTCATTTCAGTTCTCATAAGACCTAAAGTTTCTACAAATAACAATCATGAAACAAAACAGCAATTTCTTGTTTCTTCAGCTCCAACCACACACAGTTAAAATGTAAGCGGCCGATTTTCAACACAATGGAGTCGCTATCACACTCTAGATTTTTACTTTTATCTTATGTATCGTGTATCTTTATATTTTAATAAACATATTATGATATAAATTATGTTAATTCGTTAAAAATTATTAAAATTTTAAATGAAATAAATCAACTTCATGCTGTATTCTGCACACAGTAGGGTAGGCAGAGGGAACCTGGTGTTAACACACTCCGTTCCCCACTTTCTGCACAATTCTGCAGACATTGCGAGTGGAGTGGCGGAACTCAACGACGACGACGACGCATTGCCTCGACTCGATGCAGAGCGAAGAAGTGGATATAAATTTAAATAAATGTTTCATTTCTTCGAGTGGGGATCGTACCCATAACCAGTCGCATTTACAGTCACACTTTGTGCCCCTGCGTTACGACTTTTTACTATGTGGCAAAGACACACAGTAAAAAATCAGATTTATTCTAAGATACAATAAAATTATCTATGGCGTTTTTTTGAATCAATATAATCTTACTAGATTATAATAAAAAAAAAATACAACAAAGCATACACTTCACAGGATCAAACCCACAGTCATCACGCTTAAAGTCAGATCAGTTGACTGTGGTGCAAAACGAAATCAATATCCGGCATATTACTGATATACTTGTGGCCAGTCGTGGCGCAGCGGCACGAAGTGTGACTGTAAAACCGACTGGTTGTGGGTTCGATCCCCACTCGAGGAGATGAAATATTTACTTGAATATATATTTCCATTTCTTCGCTCTGATGTCGAGGCTAAGCGCGGCGTGTAGTTCTGTCACTCAACACGCAACGTCTCCAGAATTCGGCAGAAAGTAGGGAACGGAGTATCTTCACACTAGGTCCCCTCTGCCTACCCTGCTGTGTGCGGGATACAGCGTGAAGCTGATTTAATTTTTAATTTTTTATATAATTTTTACAGCCCTTGTAATTATATCAGTTTTCAGAACAGTATATTTAATTATCTCTCAGAAAAATTAATATAATATATTAATGTTTCCAAACTTGAAACTAAGAGAACCTACTCATTACGAACCAGGAAACTTTTCTAAGAAGCTAAAACCTTAGATTGAAGGTCCGGTGTAATCCGGAAATCTTTTAAGGCTGCCAAAGTAGATAATCTTTGGGACTGACTTAGATGTAACTAAAAGATTTTTAGCATATTCATTGACGAAATTAATGTAATATTATTTAATAGATACCTTTATTGGAAAATACTGATTTAAATGAGATCAGTCGCGGCGCAGGGGCACAAAGTGTGACTGTAAAACCGACTGGTTGTGGGTTCGATCCCCACTCGAGGAGATGAGATATTTACTTAAATTTATGTTTCTATTTCTTCGCTCTGGTGTCGAGGCAAAGCGCGGTGTTAAGTTCTGCCACTCGACACGCTATGCCTCCAGAATTCAATCAAACCCACGACCTGTCAAGTCTACAGTTTTTGCCCCTACTATGTAATTATTGTTTTAATTTTATTTTAATTATAAATTAAATAACAATAGCCTTTTCCCTTTATGCATTTAATCCAAAATTAACTAATTAGTACTGCTATTATAGAAGATATACATACTACAAATATATAATATAAAAAATAAATAAATCAGCTTCACGCTGTATCCCGCACACAGCAGGGTAGGCAGAGGGAACCTAGTGTTAAGACATTCTGTTCCCCACTTTCTGCCGAATTCTGGAGGTATTGCGTGTTGAGTGGCAGAACTCTACGCCGCGCTTAACCTCGACACCAGAGCGAAGAAATGGAAATATAAATTTAAGTAAATATTTCATCTCCTCGAGTGGGAATCGAACCCACAACCAGTCGGTTTTACAGTCACACCTCGTGCCGCTGCGCCACGACTGGCCTCATATAATATACATAATATATAATATACATAAGTTAATATTAAAACAAATCTTTTTGTACTTAAATAATATATTTCTATACAAACAAATTCGAAATTACAAAAAAAAAACTTCAAAATAAATCAGCACAAATCAAGTGAAACATAAATTAGCACTTATAGCTGTAACAGACAAGGCCATCCTTGTACCATTCGACTTTTAGCCCCGATTGATGGCACCTGACCCCTGCCCTACTGTTCGCCTTGATACAGTATTTGATAGAATTGATTTGCCGAAACTAGTAGTGAAACTAACTATGATAAATATATGTAAAGCTATACTAAATAAGTATAAATTTTTGGAGGCTAGTCGTGGAGCAGGGGCACAGGCGTGCGACTGTATATAAAGTTAATAATATAAGTTAGTTATGTATTCCTTAAGTAAAATTAAGGAAGTTTCTTTTAAATGGATTGAAATGATGGAAAGATTCATTGATTGTACTCAACGCCACGCTTTGCCTTATTACCAAAGCGAAGAAATGGAAATATTTGTTTATTAATAATAATTCATTTCCCCGAGTGGGAATCAAACCCGAAATTTCACATTTGCAGACACGCGCTTGTACCAACTACCAATGCGCCACGACAGCCTTCTAACTCCACATATGGATAAACTAGCAGAACTAAATTTTGATGTAATAAATGATTTTTTTTTATTATTTATTCTCTAGTTAATATCAAGCTTTGTTCTCCAAATCAGATTCAATAAGGACGTCGATCAAACTGAAATAAATTACAGGGCCTTATCGGTGCAGGAGAACATTTAAATCACACGAAGACTTGACGTTTTGCTTTAGTGTAAGAAGTAAAAAATTAAATTGGTATTTTGTTTATTAAGTAGACTCAACACGCAATGCCTCTAGAATTCAGCGGAAAATAGGGAACGGAGTGTCTTGACACTAGGTTCCTCCTGCCTGCTCTGCTGAGTGGGGCACAACTTGAAGCTGATTTTTTTTGTGGTTTTTTTTCTTTTTGTACGTTTACGTAACATCCGTTATAATCTTTTTTCTATATATTCATTATTCGTAATTTTTTTTTATTTATTGTAGAGTCATTAGACTTAAACAAAAAGACAGAACGGAGCGTTTTAATACTAAGTTTCCTTTGCTTATGTTGCAATTTCGATTTTTGTGGTTGTGGGTTCTATCCCCACTCAGGGAAATGAAATATTTATTTAAATTTATATCTCTATTTCTTCGCTCTGGTGTCGAGAGGTGTTGGAGAAAGTGGGGAACGGAGTGTCTTAACACTAGGTTCCCTGCCTACCCTGTTGTATTTTTACTGTATTAAAATAAAAATCACTGTTCTTAACTTTAACAAACGTGTCAATTTAGCACAAAAAAAGCTTACAATTCGTGGTTTGGAAGCGGTCAAATTAGCATAGAAAAAGCCATGCATCGAAATGACAGTCGAGCACTTGAATTTAATTGGCGTTACTAACCGCTACCTCTCCAAAATGATTGAGTTTGAGCAAACATTTATATATCGTAGATTCTTTGTATATAGTAGATTCGTGACTTGTTTTTCCTATGATATTGCCTTATTACTCGAATTACTTATTCAATTACAATTAAATTAAATCAGCTTCACGCTGTATCCTGCACACAGCAGAGTAAGCAGAGGGAACCTAGTATTAAGACACTCCGTTCCCCACTTTCCGCCGAATCCTGGAGGCATTGCGTGCGGTGCTCAACGACACGCTTTGCCTCGACACCAGAGCGAAGAAATGAAAATATAAATGTAAATAAATATTTCAATTTAGATAACCGTTGCTACTTCCTTGCTGCAGTACCAACTTAACATTAACAATGTGAACTGAATGAAAGAATCAATAATTGTGAATTAAGAAATCATTGGGACATCTCAATTCATAATCGTAGCAAAAGAAGGATAATATAGTTAATAGTTTTTTTTCAGCTTGACGCTACATTCCGCACACAGCAGAGTAAGCGGAGGGTACCTAGTGTCAAGACACTCCTCACTTGCCGCCGAATTCAGGAGGCATTACGTGTTGGGTGGTGGACTTTATCGCCGCGCTCCGCTTCGACACTAAAGCTAAGAAATGTAAATATTAAATATTACATTTGAGTTGAAATTTAAAAATAATCATGAACTCAATTTAAATTGTTCTACAACGCGCCCATAGCTGAAATCGATATCGGTCGAAGAATATTACGTTTGTCTATACTATAAGTTTAAATTCCATCACATTATGTTGAAAATAAGAGATGAAATAAACATAAACTATTATAGAGGTTATATATATATAGAGGTTCATTTGAATTGTTTTAATTTTAGTTTATAATTTATGTTTCCTTTTTTTTGTTATCTTCAAGCTGTATCCCGCACACATAAGGGTAGGAAAAAGGAACTTTTTGTTAAGACACTCCGTTCCCATTTACGCCGAATGCTTGAGGTATTGTGTGTTAAGTGACAAAACTCGACTAAATATTTCATTTCCTCAAGTGGGAATCGAACCCACGACCGTTGCGCTTACACGTTATACGACACGACGGCCTAATTATAATTATATATTATATTAATTCAATGTCAGGTCTTAAAACAAGAAAAAGTTCCATAATAAAAATAAACAAAAATTATACAAAAAAACCCATATATTTCCGCTCTGAAACCTTCCTAACAATAAATAATTTAAAAATTCCAGTAACCTAATAAGCCGTATTAAATTTCTTTTACGTAATTAAACAAATATTTACTGAAGCATACTAAAATACATGTATAAATTATATGTTCTGTCTCACAAAACTTGAATAATTCTCACGGGGGAGTCCCCCTGGGCCACTCGAAACGTCATTTCTGTTGATTCTACCAGCGTTTACCGTCGGGGGTGAAACGAAACGGGCTACTAAAAGCGCCAAAACTCCCCATCACAAACACAAAAGGTAAACAATGTAGAGTATCACGCGAGCACACTTCGTGCCGAACGACACGCCACTATAGATATCTGCATTATTCACAGCTTACCATTGGAATATTACGGCTGTTCTAAGCCATTGAAACGTGTGAAAGCAGAAAAGTATTTTTTGAAGTTGATAACAAATTACTGAATTCAAAGAAATAGCTGGAAAACTGTGACTGTAAGCAAGATGGTTGTGGGTTCGATTCTCATTCTGGGTAAATTAATTATTATCTATTAATATTTTCATTTCTATACTCTAGCAAGGCAAAGCACGGCTGTGAGTTTCGCCATTTAGCTGAACACGTAATGCCTCAAAATTCGGCAGAAAGTGGGGAATAGAGTGTATTAACAGGTTCCCTCGGACTACTCTGTTTTATACGGGATTTCCACTTGGGAAAATGAATTATTATTTATTAATATTTTAATTTCTTCATTTTGGTAACAAGGCAAAGCGCGAGGTTGAGTTCCATCACTCAACACGCATTGCCTCGAAAATTCGGTAGAAAGTAGGGAAAGGAGCCTGTGTCTTTAACACTAGGTTCCTTCTGACTACTTTATCAGAGTACAGCGTAAAGTTAATAAAAATATTGCTTATTGCCTTAGTAGAATAGTTAAATAACTTATCGTTAGCAAAGCTTCCGAAGGGAAATATAGGGAAATGTTCTGTTTTTGGCATAATTTCTGTTTTATCATGGAACTTTTTATTATTATTAGACCTTACATAAAATTAAAATAAAACTGATTTTGATTTGTTGTAACTTAGTTCTGTTATTTGCTACATAGTTCTGACACGTGGTGCTGAAATTCAACTATTTCTCAGACCAACAAATAATGATAATAAAAACATGAAAGAAGTTTAAATTGGAAATAAAAAAAAATGCAATTATCTTTGAATTTACATTGCATTTTTAAAATATTTTTTACAGTACTTTATAACATTTATAAATCTATTAGTAACATAAGAGATATTAAATATTTAGATATATCAACAATCGTTTCTTGGGTTCTCGAGATATGATTGTGTTTCTTGTTTTACTAATATTATGATCCTCATTTAGACATGATGCTGTATACACTTGTGTGTTTATACGTACAATGTAGAAACGTATAGGGTTTTAACGCGATGCTTGTTTACTTTGTCACAATTTGCGAATACTTGAAACTGGGTCAGGCACGAGGATTACATTTAGGTGGGAAATACCATTTGAATAACTATATATCAGATTGTAATGGTAACGTCTACATGGTAATATAATTCTATGTATATTATGTGCTTTTTAACTGAAACTAATTTAACCGGATTAATCGCGTATATT
This sequence comes from Heliconius erato demophoon, assembly GCA_018249695.1. Taxonomy (NCBI): domain Eukaryota; kingdom Metazoa; phylum Arthropoda; class Insecta; order Lepidoptera; family Nymphalidae; genus Heliconius; species Heliconius erato. The sequence continues at coordinate 11,086 of DWQW01010571.1, forward strand.
TAAGATTTTAAATTTTGGAAACCCGACGTTTCGAACACTGCAGTAGTCCATGGTCACGAGTAGACTGAGGTGGCATTCGTCTGTCAGTTGACATAATTATTATATTAAACTACCGCCAACGATTTCTTAATTACCTCGCGTACTGCCCTGGATTCCTGCAGAATGAGCTGATCTTGCCCTCTGGTATGGTAGGTTTGAGACATTAATGATTTTATGAGTGGGTCCCAGGTGGTAGAAAGTTTCCAGCCATCCTCTCTATTGAAATTAGGATGTTTTTGTATTTTAATAGCCTCGCGGATCATTCTAGAAATGTATCTGTTTTCCTTAGCGAGGATTTGGGGTTTATCGAACCTAATGTAGTGGCTGGGTTTATCCACAGTATGCTCACACACAGCTGACTTCGATACATGCCCATTCTTGATATCGGAGATGTGTTCCTTCACCCTAACACCGATACTTCTCTTTGTTTGACCGATGTATGATAAGTCTCAAACCCACCATACCAGAAGACAAGATAATATCAGCTCATTCTGCAGGAATCCAGGGCAGTACGCGAGGCAATTAAGAAATCGTTGGCGGTAGTTTGATATAATAATTATGTCAACTGACAGACGAATGCTACTTCAGTCTATCCGTGACTACGGACTACTGCAAAGTGTTCGAAACGTCGGGTTTCCAAAATGTAAAATCTTAAATATAAGCGATTAATCCGGTTAAATTAGTTTCATTTAAAATGTGCAATAATCGTGAAAATCAAAGAACTTATTATGTACTTTTGATACTTTTTTAAGTACTTCAGGGTGATTTTTAGGGATATGAAAGATTATAACTTTGAGGCCGGTCGTGGCGCAGCGGCACGAGGTGTGACTGCAAAACTGACTGGTTGTGGGTTCGATCCCCACTCGAGGAGATGAAATATTTACTTAAATTTATATTTCCATTTCTTCGCTCTGGTGT
>DWQW01010572.1:0-12041 GCA_018249695.1 Heliconius erato demophoon
GCCGGGAGCCAGCACGTACGCCACGTCGCCGTACACATTTGCCTCCAGAGCGTTTATTGTAGTATCGATGCATTCTTACGGTGCTAGTGGCGGTGGTGTGAAAATGTAATGCATTTATTTGATGTATGGTTATCTACTTTATGAGATAATATTGTTTAGGGCTTATTTTTTTCTAATGTATGGTGTAGATAAATAAAAGAGCATATTTCTATCTTATTCTATCTTATCTTTCTAGTAAATTGTATCAAAAAATAAAAAAAACAACAGACAGCAGAGGGAACCTACTTCATTTAGGGAATTCATTGCGTGTTGAGTGGCAGAACTCAACGCACCGCTTTGCTTCGACACCAGAGCGAAGAAATTTAAGTATTAAAAATTTCATTTCCTCAAACGGGACGCGAAGTAATAAAAACTTTTTTAACTTATTTTCAACATAGCTATATTAGGATCTAAATGAGAATTACATAATTTATTCGATATATGTTGAAAGTTACTCTACATAGTCTTACTAGAAAGTGACTAATGTGTAAGTTTTGCCAAGTTTTATGATTTGGACTTGTATAGTCCATAATATTTGAAGTTTTGTGTGAGTTATGAAGAAAGTTCTTGACTCTACAATCAGATCTTATTCACTGGGTAGAGTTTTATAAAAATGTTGATGTAGGTCATTTTGGGATTGGTTTAAATTTAAAATATCCTACTTTTGATTTTTGTTGTCATTTTTTCAATACGCAGTGTCTCAAGTTTTCGACTAAAAGTGGGGAACGAAAGTGGCTTAACAATAGGTTGTTGTATGTTTTATAATGTATAAATTTGGTGGAATAAATCTTATAGGTTCCCAGGTCCACGGCTATGTACTACTTGATTTGCTTAAAAGACACAAAAAAAATAATATTTTAGTTAAGATAACATACTAAGCTATCAGAAATAAGATTTCATTTCTGTTATATTAACATAATTTGCAATATTTTTTTTGTTATATTTTTATTATTTATAACAAATGTATTTGTTGTGGCGCAGCGACAGCACCTTATTGTAAATGCGACGGTTAGGGATTGGATTTCCTTCGGAAGAATTAATTATTTTCAATTGCTTGCCAAAATCGAAAAATGCCTTGTAAAAAGTCAAAATTCTATAATACGACTTTTTGAAAGTACCTAAAGCTGAAAAAAAATATGCTGCAAATTCAGCATTTCGTAAAAAAAATCTTAAAAAAAATGTTTTCTAGATTCTCTCGTAAAGCTCTAAAGAATAAATGAAATGTTAAAGTAGCGTTTAAATTGGTACAATAAAAGAAAAGTATTCTTCACCGAGCACTATTAGCCTGAGGTTGAAGTCGGAACGGCTTCCGTTAATTCTGCCGAAGATTGCCCATTAGCCTTTCCTATATAGAATGACCACGTTAAAACAGATATAAAAGAAATAAAACTTAAGGACTCAAAGAAAAGTATAAATATATAATTAAATATGCAATTTTGCTGTCATACAGATTAAATATCCATTTTCGTTTCCATAATGAAATGGCTAAACTGAAGTGACATATGTTTTATAATAATTTTCAGCTTCAACCTGTATATCTCATATAGCAGGGAGTCCAGAGAGAGTCTAGTGTTAAGACACTTTCCGTTGAATTCAGAAGGAATTGTGTGTTAAGTGACGGAAACCCGCGCTTTGCCTTGACACCAGAGATATGAAATATTAAATATCCTCGATTCATTTCCCCGAGTGGGAATCGATCAAATAACCTGTCGCATTTGCAGTCAATAGTATCAATTTAGCAACATTCTTTATTTTCTTCCTCGTACACTGTAATGGATTTTTGCGGCTTTACAGGATTTTAAGGTAGATTTGATAAAATATAGTGGACGTATTTTCTATTACATGCACGAAATCTTTAATAAGTGATAAAAAATAAATAAATCAGCTTCGCGCTGAACCCCGCACACAGCAGGGTAGGCATAGGGAACTAGTGTTAAGACACTCCGTCCCCTACTGTCTGCCGAATTCTGGAGGCATTGCGTATCGAACCCACAACCAGTCGGTTTTACAGTCACACTTCGTGCCGCTGCGCCAAGACTGGTCTCAATTTGTCTAATAAGTGGCATATGGCATTATCACCTTTTTCATGTTAGTGATAATGACATATAATCACTTATTAAAATGGTCAATTTAATAAGTGATCATATGTCATTATCACCTTTTTCATCAGACTGTATTCGTACACTGCTCGAATATATAGATATCTCCAATATCACGCAAATGAGGTCGATCTTCGACTGTTCTCTACAACTTAGACATATAACTAGAATTCTATTGAGAAAATAAATTACAAATATAAAAAGAACTGTTCAATTTATATCAATTATCACATATTCCGTAAAGTTATAAGGGTCGATATTTATATTGGTAATGGATGGGCGATTCCGTGACCCAATGTGACCGGTTTCAGTCATAGGCGTCTATTACCCCATTAATATCAAAATGTGTGAACATCTCGACCTTAATTTTATATTCGCACTAGACACTTAAACGTGGCTTTGCTTGCTTAAATTTATTTTTACATTATGGCCAAAGCATAATACATATTTTTAAAATATAGATATATTTTTAATAAAAAAATATTCTATGTCCTTTCTGATATCACTAAGAATGTGTGATCAAAATTTCATGATATTCAGTTGAATAGTTTTGGTGTGAAGGCTTAACAAATAAACTTACATTGGCATATTTAATATTAGTAAGATTACAGAATTACATAGTATTAGAACAACTGCTGATGCTGAAGTAGAGGTCAAAGACAACCATTTCACTTATCTAATTTAACTTATAATGTGTTTATTTTAATGTAAATTTTAATTTATTATATAATATATTACTTTAGCAACAATAAAACCCTAAGTAATAGAATATTTATAAATTTTAGATAATTTGACTATGACAGTTTATTTGTCTCAGATACTACAAAATATTTACGCAACGAAAAAGAAAAATACATTAAAATATTGTTACCCACCTGAGGACAAAGGTTTCCTGTAAATAACATTAAAAATAAATCAATTTATTAAGAAATCGCTCTTTATTGCACGTAAATTACTAGAAACAAAACAATTTATCGATAATGTATAAGTTTACTTCACTTTTATAACAAATTAAGTCAGTTTGTTATAAAACATTTAATTACTGTCAAATGATTGCCCCATTGGACTTTTGTATTGGTGCCAGAGCGAAGGAATAAAAATATTAATAAGCAACAATTCATTTCCAGAAATGAGAAACGAACCCACAACCGGCGTGTTATAGTCACACTCTTATGAACCCCCGCCACAATGGTCTCAATTGCAACAATTGTAACATTTCTGTGTATAGTTTTTTAGATTTCATTCACAGTACATAACAAAAAAAATATAGTACCTAAATTTTGTTATAGAAGAGATAAATATAAAAGAGGCCAGTCGTGGCTCAGCGGCACAAAGTGTGACTATAAAACCGACTGGTTGTGGGTTCGATCCCTCACTCGAGGAGATGAAATATTTACTTAAATTTATATTTCTATTTCTTCGCTCTGGTGTTGAGGACAAGCGTTGCGTTCAGTTCTGCCACTCAACACGCAATGCCTACAGAATTCGGCAGAAAGTGGGGAACGGAGTGTCTTAACACTAGATTCCCTCTGCTTACCCTGCAGTGTGCGGGATACAGCGTGAAGCTGATTTATTTACTTTTAAAAGTTGTTAAAATGTCAAAATTACAGTTTTATTACTGTTTATACAAACAAACTTACAATTTATTAGTTTTCTGTAAAATAACACAAATTTATTTTATTTTACTCAGCAAGGATCCGCTTATTAACCTAACCTACATTTCTAAATTGCAATTTCAAATGACTTCCGCTATGTAAAATAGCGATAATTAAGCTGGTTTTATTAATTTAGAACGTCTTTTCGCTTATTAGGTTCTTGCATCTGAATACAAAATTAAGATATATATTTAGGAAGGTGCTGGTTTTTCTTTTATATTTAAAAAAAAAATCAGGTTCACGCTGTATCCCGTACACAGCAGGGTAGGCAGAGAGAACCTAGTGTTCACTACGTTCTGCATGAATTCTGACTGCATCGCGTGTTGAGTGGCAGAACTCAACGCCGCCTTTTGCCTTGACATCAGAGCGAAGAAATGGAAATATACATTAAAATAAATATTTCATTTCTTTAGGGGGGATCGAACCTACAACCAGTCGCTTTTCAGTCACACATTGTGCCCCTGCGTCACGACTATTCCTCATACAACAATATTTCATTCTTTAATATATTATTTTATTTAAAATATAGCTTGTGACTATATGGAAACAGATTTATATTAGTATGTTAGATATTATGTTCATTATATGAAACGACAGCAGTTTGGCAAGCTACCGTTTAATGTTTCCCAAAATATGTTAGTTTATTTAGACAATGTGCTCTCATATGCAGCGAGGCCAGGCTGCGCTTAAAGGGTTTTCAAATATTCAGCTTGAGGCCAGTCTTTCGTTGTATTTGTTTCTAGTAGCAAGTATATAAGAAAGAAAGTATATAAGTATATAAGAAACTATACTAGAACACCTGTATATAGTAAAAAAAGACAAACAAAATAACAGTTTACGCCAGAGGACCAGTGTCCCAAAATATCTAACGTCCCACGTGTAGTGTTAGAGTGTAGAGTCCCACACTCTAACATTACACTCGGACGCCACTACGACGCCATCGTGACTCAGTTTAGAAATGCCTATTTGCTAATATTAATTGTAGGTTCGAAGTATATTAGGAGGAATAATTCTATTTTTAAAATATCTCCTTTGCCTAGTTATACAAACTATTCGAAACGTAGTATAAAATAAAAAAATGATATTAAAAAAAAAAAATAAAAATAATATTTTGGGATGTTTTTTTCATTTCATATATTGTATTTTACAAATCAAGCGCTTTTATTTGATACCCACCCAATGCAATCTGCCATTCTGTTGCGGCGGCCATTTTAATTAACTACAATATTATAATTATATTGTGTAATTTCATTGTCATCAGAACTGAAGTCGTTATACAAATTTCAGCTAAACTGTGCACTGGGAAGTGATACAAACTGAGCTTGCATCCACAGGCCAGTCGTGGCGCAGTGGCACTAAGTGTGACTGTAAAACCGACTCGTTATGGGTTCGATCTCCACTCGCGGAGATGAAATATTTACTTAAATTTATAATTCTATTTCTTCGCTCTGGTGTCGAGGCTAAGCGCAGCGTTGAGTTCTGCCACTCAATACGCAATGCCTCCAGAATTGGAGAACGGAGTGTCTTAACACTAGGTTCCCTCTGCCTACCCTGCTGTGTGCGGGATACAGCGTGAAGTTCATTTACTATACACATACCAACACGGCAAGTCAAATAAAAACTTATAATAAATACAATAATTGACAAATATTTATATTCAAGTTAAAACAATCTAAACATACAAAATACTTTGAAAGAATTTCAAATAGACAGCAACTCCTACATTATGTTGAAGCAGAATGCAGTTTTATACATCTTATATTGAAATGAAAATTTAGAAGACTCTAGCTCAATATGAGTGATTTTTTTATATTTCTTTCATCTTATATTTATTCATACTAAAAGCTTTTTTCTAAAAATACTTATATTAGTAGTATATTAGCAGTATTGAGGACAGTCGTGGCGCAGAGGCACAAAGTGTGACTGTAAAATCGTCTGGTTGTGGGTTCGATCCCCATTCAAGGAAGTGAAATATTTATTTACATTTATATCGGCGTTGAGTTCTACCACTCAACACGCAATGCCTCCAATATTCGGCAGAAAGTGGGGAACAGAGTGTCTTAACACTTGGTTCCCTCTGCCTACCCTGCTGTGTGCGGGATACAGCGTGAAGCTGATTTATTTATTTATTTTTATTTATATCTCCATTTCTTCGCTCTGGTGTCGAGGCAAAGCGCGGCGTTGAGTTCTGCCACTCAACACGCAATGCCTCCAGAATTCGGCAGAAAGTGGGGAACGGAGTGTCTTAACACTAGGTTCCCTCTGCCTACCCTGCTGTGTGCGGGAGACTCTTGAGCTAAATATGAGTGATTTTTTTATATTAGTTTCACCTTATATTTATCCACACAAAGCTTTTTTTCTAAAAATACTTATATTAGCAGTATACTCTTTATGAAATTGTACTGGTTTTCGAAGCTTCCACATAAAGAATTAAAACTCTGTCCAACTATCTACTATTGCAGTATTCTAACAATAACTAGTTTCAACTGACGATTAATATAAATATTGCGGTCATAAAGTATTTTTATTATTAAACTTAACCAACTCCAAATGCTTCTAGCCAGAGAGATATCGATATTAAAAAAAATATATTAGTTCAATATCGATATTTTTAATTGCTTCACTATGCCAATAACAATGCAATTTAAATGAAAAATATTTTATAAAATTTAATTGAAATTCTTCTTGTTACGTGCCGTCGGACAGCACTGGGAAGTATGTCAAGTGGTCGCTCGACTTTTGTATCGATAATTATGACCGTTTAAGTAACTAAATGTAAACTCGAATACTACTCGTTTAAATCTTTCCGTAATATGAGCTGACTACTAATAGATTTTATTTATTTTCGTTCGCGTTAAATAATATTCTTTCGTTTAGTTGTTTAGTGTGAAATTGTGAATTTGGTCATTGTTTACTATATTTATTACTTAAAATGTGGAATTCACATATTATAACTATGATTTATCTTGGTCGGCAGCCACTATCAATCAGTTTGAAGCATTTCCATTTTTAATTTAATACATTTTTTTTTGTATTTCCATATACAATATTTGAAAAATTGGTCAAATACTTTTAAATATTTACTTTGAAATGTATTATAAAAATATATAATACATGCCAAAATAAATAAACCCTTAATCCTAACATTTGAACATTTGAATGGTACATAAAACATTACTTTTAATTTAATATTGTAAATTGTAAGGTTAAATATGCCGGCAGAACCTTATGATTGAGCAAAAGAGTAAGAAGAGAGGTGGGAGAAAGAAAATGAGGCTTTGCCTAAGAGATGGCAGGATTGTTTAAATTCTGGTAAGGATAGTAGTATGAACTATAAAAGAAAGAGTTCAACCAGAACTGGTTCTTGTGCAGCTTATGGTAAAAACAATGGAGTGATAAAAAAAGTTTTGACATGATTGTAAGAATTAAATTATAGAATGAAATCGGTGATACTGATCGATCATGCAAAAAATATGAGGACCACCCCAAAGAGCATGTATGAAGAGGTTGATGATAGTAGTCGTGGCGAAAGATATATGCAACGATTGTAGCGTTTGGTGAGTCTTTCTGCCCTGCTAGGGATAAAGCGTGATACTAAAAACGCAAAAAAATTACAGGATATTTAATCTGGTTCACAAGCACGGCAAAACACGACCTGTTAGATTGTTACCTAATTATACTTATATATACCTAATTATAATTTTCATTACTACTTACCTAAAGTCCGATTTCAACCATGAACGCAACGGACCTATTACGGACTACGTTGAACCATCAAGAGTAAGCTGCATACTTCCATTCCCACCAATAAATATTTGGATGGAAGATATACAATCCGCTAAGTCTAAACTGAGCTTTGCATTAGTGTGAGTGTTTCTTTATTACTGACCTTTGCGTTAGTGTGAGTGAACTGTCTTTACACTAGTTTCCACGTTTCTGTTATTGCCTGCTATTACCCTGTTATATGCGGCATACAGCGTGAACCTAAAAAAAAAGATAAAATTGGCACTGCACAATAGTGGAAAGATGTATGTGACCAAAGAGTAAAACTGATGATAAAACGAAACGATTCCTTACTAACTCAAACGACAAACCAAGATTATGAAGATGTAATGTCCAGTGTAAACTTGCCAATGTAGGCTTGCTATATTTTTTGTTGGAGTTTTGTATCTAATAGTAATTTTTATGTCTAAAAGATTCTATTCTCGCTTTACTTTTAGTGACACTCCTTTAGTTTAGTTTACTCCTTCCTTAGTTCCTTGAGGCGTGAGCTCAGCTTAAGCCTCGCGATCTGCATCTAACTTAATCATACCATTAAATCGATGAATTTTTATTAATTTTCCTTCAACACTAAGATAGTATGTAGTATCTATTTTAAAATGTGTTTCTCTTTACAAATATATCATAGGCAATTTCATGTTTTGGTCGTGTAGGCAGAGAAAAATTAGTGTCAAGACACTCCATACTCTACTTTTCATCCAAATTAGAACATTAGATGTTGAGCATCTGAACTTAACGCCAATACATACACGTGTATAAATCATAGTTAGCTGCACCGTTTATGAGAACAATTCTCTCGTTTCCTTTGGCTTTTATATATAATTTTCTAAGTTATGCAAGAGTTAACGGGCTTCAAATAGATTTAATATGTAAGTTTCATGTTATAATAGTGAATTGAATAAACATCGTATATTTAAACTACTTTACTCATTACTTAGTCTTAGTATGATAAAAAATATATTTCTATAAAGATTGGGCTTAAGGCCAATTTTTATAGAAATATAGTTTTTCATCATATATGGAACTATTCTAATGTTTGCCAATAGAGAATTTGATAAATTGGTGAAAATAAATTTAGGGAAATACTCTTTTAACCAACATTGGCTTGCGGTCAAATACAGATTTAGTTAATTCTGTTAGTGGTGATCCTTTGGTCATTAGCTATTTCTTAATAAATAAGGGTTACTTAGTATAGTTAGCTTTACATATGCTGCCATGCGTGTGTCTGTTAATGCGACAGGCTGTGAGTTCGATACCCATTGGAGGAAATTAAATATTTAATTTTGAATTATTTTCTCTCTGGTGACGGGGCAAAGCGCGGCGTTGATTTCTGCCACTCATGCAATGTCTCCAAAAATCTGTGAAAAATGAGGAACGGAGTGTCTTAGCACTAAGCTTCATACTTCTCTGGTACATTCGGAATACAGCGTGAAGCTGAAAACAAAATATGTGAAATTTGCTACAGGAAATAACTACATACGCAGTTTTATATTAAAATACCCCAAACCGATAAAAGTTAATAAGAGCAACCGACGATATTTGTACATATAATGGATGGCCAATTCCGTGGCCTAATGCGATCGGGTTGCGTCGGCCTGAGGCGTCTATTGCCTCATTAATATCCGGCAGTGTGTACACACGGGTGTGAGGCAGAATTGGTACACTGTTCACTCTACGATTTGGACAGAGTCTCACTTTATTGCAACTATAGTTGGTGTTTCAGTTTCATTGTTATTGGATTGGACTTGTCGTTTTTGTTTTTGTTTCCGTGTTGTTTTGCAAAATTGGCTGAAACCAAACTTCCGTTAGTATGTTCTGTTTTTTCTTATTGGTAGCTAATTAGAAATGTTTTTTTAACATTTTTAAAGTGTTATTTCACACTAAGGAAAGAAAAATACTTATTTAGAAAACGTATAAAAATTTACACGTAGCGGGAGTCGAACCCTCGCCTCCTAGAAACAAACCAGGCTCTAACCACTAAGCCGTACGTTCTCATCAAGCTACGTCGAAATTTTTGTACGCTTGTTACAATTTATTTTTATGTTGTTAGCATTTCTGTAGTGAGATTTTAATAAATTTCCGCTACCCAAAGATCATTACTAAGAATTATCGTCTGGCAAGCGAGAATGAGAAATTATTACTAAGTGTTATTTCACACTTAGGAAAAAAACCCTACAGAGATGCTAACAACATAAAAATAAGTTGTAACAAGCGTATACAAATTTCGATGTAGCTTGATAAGAACGTATGGCTTAGTGTTCAGGGCGCCTGGTCGGTATCCAGAAGGCGCGGGGTCGAGTCCAACTACGTTCAAATTTTTGTACGTTTTCTTAATAAGTTATTAGAAATGATTAGGGATAATGCATCAATTTTGTAGTCAAATAAGATATAAAATCAAACTATTTTATAATTTTTTTTCTCAATGCAACTAAAATTGTTACATATCGAGTTTCAATGCTTATAGTGATATTAAACTACAAGTCCCTACATTTTCTCGTTTATTTCGTCTTCAGATTATTATAGTGTTTTAGAAAAAAAATGCAGCCTTAGGTTAATGGTTAGTAATGTCGCTTACTATGCCTAACCCTTGAATAATCCGAAAAAAAAAAGTTTATAATTTTCTAAATATTATAAATTTTAAATTCTGTCATTAAAAAATGTATAGCAATATTATTTAGAAACATATTCTATTCTATTCAGTTGAATAGAAGGAGTAATATTTTAGAACAAGTAAATATTAAATGTACAGACGAAACACTGCAGTCCAGTTAGACAATACACTTCCACATGCACGAGAACAAGGTCAGGCCAAGAGATACCTGCTGAAATATTTAACGGTGACTTAAACTATTTTTGTTTTAAAATATATCCATATCAACTTAATTGTGAATTTAATTATTAAATTAATAATTAAAAATATAAAATGAGGCCAGTCAGTGAGCCAGTGTATTTAAATTTATATTTCCATTTCTTCGTTCTTGTGTCGACGCAAAGCGCGGCGTTGAGTCCTGCCACTTAACACGCAATGGCTCCAGAATTCGGCTGAAAGTGGGGAACGAGTGTCTTAACACTAGGTTCCCTCTGCCTACCCTGCTGTGTGCGGGATACAGCGTGAAGCTGATTTAATTTCATTTAATTTTAAAGATATAAAAAAAAATCAAAAGGTAATATAGCGAGCGGTACTTGAAAAAATTCAATAACAAAAAGGATTTATTTTTTTTCTTTTATTATCAAATGAACAGCCTGCCTACAGTTAAATAAACAATATAGTCTTTGTTTAGATAAATTCAATCGAAAATAAACTCTCAACCGAATGTCCGTAATATGTTTATACTATTAATATTATATAATTTAATTACAGTTTCACGTTTTCCTATAGAAGAATAGATAGAAAGAATATATTCTCCACTTTCCGCCCAAGTTTAAGGCTCACATTATATATTAAATGGCGGAACTAAACGCCGTGCTTTTGTCCCATTCTTAGCACAAACACTCGTTTAGGTATATATCAACAAAACAACTACATAATATCACTAATGTTAGTAATAAATAAGTCGTACGACGAAGAAGCATGATGTGAAAATAATAAAATGGCAGAAATTTACGATTCAGGAAATATTGCAACACACATACAGAGCGCTGCAAGTGACACTTCAGTCGGGATATCCATCTATAATATATCATATATTCAATATACTTGGAAAATGAATGTTGCTTTTTCTAAAATCTAGTTTGCGAGCTCTAACACAAACTTAGATTTACAATATATTTATTTGATTTAAAATAAAATAAATAAATCAGTTTCACGCTGTATCCCGCACACAGTAGGGTAGGCAGAGGGAACCTAGTGTTAGGACACTGCGTTTGCCACTTTTTGCCGAATTCTGGAGGCATTGCGTGTTGAGTGGCAGAACTCAACGCCGCGCTTTGCCTCGACACCAGAGCGAAGGAATGGAAATATAAATTTAAGTAAATATTTCATCTCCTCGAGTGGGAATCGAACCCACAACCAGTCGATTTACAGTCACACCTCGTGCCGCTGCGCCACGACTGGTCAAGTTTCATATTAACAATCTTTATGTAATATAAAATATTGAGATCAAAAGAGGTGATTTGGCGTTAATTATAGCGTTCGTAGCCTTCAAGAACAGGAGCCACTAACTTATACGTATATGTGGATTTAACTGTCATGCCTCATTAAATTATAGTAGTTTCGCTAGAGGCGCTAGTAATATGTCAGTAAAGCTAAAATAAATTAGTAAATGCTTTTAAATTAAATAAATCAGAATGCTGTATCTCGTATATAGCAGAATAGGTATAGAGTGAAACAAGTGTTAGGACGAAGTGAGGCCGGTCGTGGCGCAGCGGCACGAGGTGTGACTGCAAAACCGACTGGTTGTGGGTTCGATCCCCACTCGAGGAGATGAAATATTTACTTAAATTTATATTTCCATTTCTTCGCTCTGGT
>DWQW01010573.1:0-12040 GCA_018249695.1 Heliconius erato demophoon
AGAAAAAAAAATCATTATCTTAAGAAAGGCAAAATGCCCTTACAAATTCCTGCCTCGTATTGCAACTGAACGCTGTCCGGTTTCTGTTTCGCAATAGTAACAAGTGGGCGCAGTACCTGTCGACTCCGCAGACAGGCAACACCGAGTCGTGATCGTGATATACTATAAGTATATACTATTGTAGAATAGAAGGTAATCACGTAAAATGGTGCTAGTAAAACTAATGTTTAACTTAGTAACACCTACTTTTTATAAACAAAAATGTTTTGTGTTTTACTATCAGCCATATCAATATATGTATGTAGCAATGTCGGTAGGACCTGGGTACCTTCAAACAGCGCGTCTTGCTCTATCTTTAAGGCCGGAAACGCACCTGTATCTCCTCTGGCGTTACACGGGGTCGTAGGCAGCGGTGATCACTTACCATCAGGTGACCCGTACCCTCGTTTGCTTTGTCTTTTTTATAAAAAAATGACTCCTTGTTGTGATGCATTATAAAATTAAAAGTTTCTTCTTTATACTTGCATAAGCGCTTTCACATTTGGTTAAGGGTTTCGAGCTTTGTATCAACCATGTCAACATAACAGATGTATGATAAACAATTATTTTATCTTTGACGCCAGTTCTTACCTGAGGTGCAGGGGCACAAGCTTTATTGCCAAACGTTTTTTTTCACCTCATCGAAGATTAGCCCACTGTAAGTCGACTGTGTACTAACTAACATATGTACGTTAAAGCTTTAAAACACGTACGATTTTTTGTAACAATAAAAATAATTTCTAATATCCTTAATCATACAATATAAACTGACTATTTTTGACTTTTAAATAAACAATATTCTAAACGAATTTATAATGAAAATAAATAGCAACATGCGGAATTTAACTAAATTACCATAATTGGATACCACATAAGACATACATACGTATATACGTACATACGTATATTTGATGATTTAAGACTAAGCTTTAAACTAAAACAGGTATTTTTGTATTCAATAACATAAATTTATATTTATTTTTTTATCAGCTTCACGGTGTATCCCGCGCACAGCAGGGTATGCAGAGGGAACCTAGTATTAAGACACTCCGTCCCCACGTTCTGCCGAATTCTGGAGGCATTGCGCGTTGAGTGGAAGAACTCAACGCCACACTTTGCCTCGACACCAGAGCGAACAAATGTAAATATAAATTTAAGTAAATATTTCATCTCCTGGAGTGGGGATCGAACCCACAACCAGTCGGTTTTACAGTCACACTTTGTGCCCCTGCGCCACGACTGGACTCATAATTTATAATTGGTAATTATACATAAGCTCTAACATTAAAAAGCGCTATGAAATTCACAAATTTTAGACCTACTTTCTTATAATTCATTCACAATAAGCAGTTACTTAACCGAATCACGATTCGTAAATGTCTGTTACTTGATTCATACTATTAAATGGGTGTGCAAAAGAATCCAAAGATAAATAGATAATATGTTTTCAATCACTCTAATTAGAATACAGCTGGTACTTGCCTGTCACGATGTTTGAACGTGACTGGTTTTGGATTCACGAAGAGAAATGTATCACTTTCAAATTATATAAATCGATTTAAATAAGGATTATATTATAAGTAACGGTTTGGCCTTATGTCTTGTTTTAAGAAAAAAAACCTGTTTCACGCTGTATCCCGCACACGGCAGGGTAGGCAGAGGGAACCTAGTGTTAAGACAGTCCATTCTCCACTTTCTGCCGAAATCTGGAGGCATAGCGTGTGAAGTGGCAGAAAAACGTCGTCGTAAACGCCACGCTTTGTCTCGCCACCAGAGCGTTTTGTTTTACCAGACAACAAAAAAGTTAATAATGTATTGCTACAAGTGGGTATCGAACTCATAACTATCATGGTTACAGTCAAACGCTGCTCCACTACACTACAATGGCTTCAGTTATTTCTCTTAATGGGCATAAACTGTACCTTCAATGATCGTTCATCAAACGTGATCTAAAATATGTGTAATTTATAACCGTAATGTTTAAAGAATATCTACATAGTATTAATTACATAAGGTAGTGGATTTATAAAGGTTGAATTTTTGTTTTATTTATAAAAACATGGCTATTTATGTATATTGGATTAAATTTAAAAGGAGAACTTAAAATTTTATGTTTTAATTAATTTTATGCTTTGACTGCAATAAAATTCAAGTTTTAAAATAATTACAATCAAATCAAAGATATTTAAAAGTATATAAACATCATCAAACTGTCATTATTATTGCTACTTAATTTGTTCGTGGAATGCAATTAAGCTATAATATTAAGGTATGTTGAAGCTTAATACAAATTTTATATTATTGCAATAAAGGTCGTTAAAGATCTGATTGATATACATAATATCCATCGTGGCATAGTGGAATAACAACAGAGCGTAAACGCAATGGGTTCTATCCCCACAAAGTTAATTTTAATTTTCCACGACGTTCGGCACCAGAAAATGTCAAATCTTGAACTCGGAGAGAATAAGTAAAGCGGAGTGTTTTTACACTAGGTTCCATCTATCTAGTGTTGCTATGTCGAAAAAAACATGAACTGTTTTAAATTTTATATAATAGCAACAAGGATTTGAAACACCTGGCACAAAATCATTTGGTATTCAAAGGTGATAATGTTATGTTGGCATTACGTCACTCAACCTACGACTTATTGACCGAATGCTTGATCGCGTCATGCTCATCTTCAAACTATTCCTCATGACCTTTTCCATACAAATAAAATTAGTTAAAGTTATTATCTAATATCAACGTGACTCTATAGTTATAAACTAAGACTACCTACTTTAATATAAAAAATATTTCCTTGATCGCGAATAATGGGATGTTATGGGATTTAACGAATTATTACATTGTCATATTTTTTTGTAATAAGTATGAAAGATTGAGAGATACTACTGTATAAACTTATAATATACTACTGTATAAGCTTATAATATACCAAAAAAAACCGTATATTTACTGAATTTTGTAAATGAACATTATATAAACAACTTTTTTTTATAAACCATTTTAAATTACGTTTATATATAGTCCACATCACGAGGTTTCCTTAAAAAAATAAAAAAGGAGTAAATTTAATACATGACCAGCATACTAATTAAATGTGAATGACAGTATACACTATATAATAGTATACATAAATAAATGAACATGATAATTATTAAATAAAAAAAATATCAGACAGAAATAAACTCTCAGAGTTTTTTCGACTTATTATTTTTACAACATAATCAACAAACAACATAGTCAGCGATTCTACTAACTAACTGTGATTTTGAAGGCATACATGTTGTCTATTTTATTTATGGTTATTCTGGACCAAGTGTTATAAAATACATTTTCTATATAAATATAATAAATATAATGTAATACAAACGGCCTGTTAACCTTTCTACGTTGAAAAATGACCAATACCATTAATACAACATTACACAAGGATAATTACGCTCCTAATTTTCAATATTATGTAGAAATATTATACTTAACAAGAAGGAAGTAATCAGGCACACGGTTTAAAGTATGTCTTCAAATGCCGCCGCCAATCAAACGAGCTTATATTTGTAAATAACAATAGATTTGGTTGTAGAATATTATGTAAATCTACGTAACCGTTAAACCTTAAAAGAATTCCTTATGATTATGTTGGTTCTACATATATGTAAATATATGTAAAAGGAAGTGTTATTGTAATAAAAGGTAACAATCATATGAGTGCTACACTTTCTTATAAAGCATTCTGTTTTTTATAAATATTAAATTGAAAGAAGTAGCAGATGTAATTTTAAAAGATTATCATTTTTAAACGTATTATATAATAGATATTATTTTTTAGTAGGTGTATGTTATGTTAATGCTAAAAGACAAAACTGCTGTTGACCTGGAATAGTCTTGACAGTGTCACCGGGAGGGGTGGAGGGTTTTGAATCTATTACCACATCTAGGTATTTGACCTGGGATTTCCAGTTAACGAAACTGACTCTCTGTTGATCTAACTCTTTGCCTCTTGCGACCTTCAAAAAAAATTAACTATTCTTTCAAAACAAATCCTAGACATTTAGAACGTGACATTATTAGTACTGATTGCATGTCATAATGATAGTTATTCGAAACCCAAACGCTATACATGATACATTCCACAGTATGACGAAATACTAAAACAATAACCTAGTTTAGGTACTCCAATCCGCCTTAATAACATACAAAATTAGTTTATAAGTGCTGTCAAACTATCGCTATGTGCTGTAATAAATCACAAAAACCTTGAGACCGATCTGACAATATGAGTGCAAGCTGTTACCGCGAGTGAACTGTGGTAACAATATACCCTATGATATTAGTGCATGCACAGACCACAACGGAGTTGATATAATGATATTTGTTATATTATGTATAATAATAATCTTTATTAGTTTTTGGTCAATATTTTTATATGAATACTAGCTGTACTTTGCGCGCGTTGCTACGTCACTAACTAAAATAAATTTGAAGGAAAGACATTACACAAATATTCAATAAATTATGAGTCATTTTATTGATTTTGTTCCTTTCGAAAAAAATTGTCGTACCAACTCAGAAAGCGTCGTGGACAATACAACTTTGCTTTAGCAATTTTGCTTTAGATCATCACATGATCAAATGCATAGCTTACGATTCTATAAAGAACATACAGACAAAAATTCATTTTCATATATATATTAATATTTGCTAGTTTGGTCAATGGCTTAATGTTAATATATTAAAGAGTTTTCGAATTACTTGTTACTAATTTAACAATGTAAGCTTTAAGAAAAATCTTTTTGGATATTTTATTTGAAGTTAGACATGAGCAAAAGTGAAACTGACACATATTGCAAATTTTAGTAGAAAAATATATTCATAGTTTTCGCTCATTTCTTAATGCTCGTACATAAAAAATATGTGGATACAACCTTTATTCTTCCAACTCAATGGCGCTTAAGACTTTTCTTAATTCTAAAGGTAACAGCCAATTTACCTGTAACAAGAGTAACATTCATTAGAGTAAAATTCATTAAAAGTTATTATATTTAGAAATATTATTTTTTATTGTAGAGGAGTAGGCAGAGTTAAGCTAAATGTATATTCCGTTTCGTAAAATATTCCGTTGCTCAGTGAGGAATCAAGTTCAGCCAATGTCTTCTTACTAGAGTGAAAAAATGAAAATTATTGATTTCCCCAGTGGTTAGTCTAACACAGTGCTACTGCGCCAAGATGGCCTTGATTTATTTCCAAATGTATAGGTATATACAAAATATTGGAGCACGTTATGTTATACAATCTTTAATACTTCGACAAACAATTTAGTACTTATACAGCTATTCGTGCATATAAAAAAATCGTAGAATGCTTATAGTGATCTTACGAAGAAATGGCCACTGCACGATCTGTTCATAAATTAATATGCGCGTGCGCAGCCAAGCCCGGGGCGGTCATTACACACAATTTATCACTTGACACGAAAATATGCAAAATGATTGTAGCTTTTGGTGTCGTAATTTAACTATGTTGATATATTTTATTACATTAAAGCTTAGTGTAAGACTCTAAACTAGATTTTTTTTATTAGTTTATTACTTTGGAAATGAATTGGTATTCATATATTAGTACGCTGGGATTTTTTTGTGGATATTTTATAAACTCAAACGACTGTGATGTAAGGTATTTTATTAAAATTATATTCAGTTCAGATTGAAAATCAGAAAAACTCAATGACTATCTCTATTTGTTCTCTCTACCTTCATCAAAATAATTAATTTTAAAATTACAAATAAAATAAAAATATGATAAAAAAAAAAATAGCTTCACGCTATATCCCGCACACAGCAGGGTAGCCAGAGGGAACCTAGTGTTAAGACACTCCGTTCCCCACTTTCTGCCGAATTCTGGAGGCATTGCGTGTTGAGTGGCAGAACTCAACGCCGCGCTTAACCTCAGCACCAGAGCGAAGAAATGGAAGAATTTAAGTAAATATTTCATCTCTTCGAGTGGGGATAGAACCTACAACCAGTCGGTTTTGCAGTCACACCTCGTGCCGCTGCGCCACGACCGGCCTCTAAAAATATGATATAATTATAAAATTAAGGATATATAAGTCGTTCATTATATAACAATATATTTTCCTGTCGTTGTGAAATAAGAATGTAACTGTCGTGATACTACAACTCAAAGCTGTTCGTAAAGCTTAAACCCAGTAATGTGATTATTCGATAAGCTCTTACGTATCTACCTTGATATCTGTCTGTGGTACAATTGTGTACTAATTTACTAATTTATTTATTATTTTTCATTTTTTTTTATTATATTATTTGTAATTGTACTAAAAAGGTTATTATTAAAGTGTTTTCTAATAGAATCCGAACTTATAACTTATATTTTCCATCCTTACATTATTCCATCCAAATATTTGTAAATTATATATGTTATAAGGAAAAATCAATATATTTAATCAAGCCTTAGACCAATCATAGACATAATACTGATATCATTCTACAGCTTACTCGTTAAGTTTACAAGGAACAGTTACATTATTATTGCGTAAAAGCCTAAAACATATATTGGTTTATATTTCCGATATTGAAGTCACGCATTTACTGTAAAATCATAATAATTCGACAAAATATGATATTATTAAGTTTTTTTCTTAAATTACGTTCCTCTTCCTTGTTTTTTTGTAGGAAATTATTTTTTTACGTTCAAAATTTAATATTTAACATATCATAACTTAAAGTGTCATGAATAAAAATAAAAATTTATAAAAGTACGTCTTATAATAGCTCTCTCATGCAACTATGCCTTATCAGTGATCTTTATATCAACACTTGCGCATGCGCAGGCGTTATCTTCAATATGTCATACTAGAACGCCTCCTGCCCTCGACGTTATTGACATGTTACAATACTATTGTAAAGATAACTATTGTTTACGACACCCTATTTAGATACAAGATAATCAGATGAAATATAATATTAGGAATATTATATTTTTTATTGATTATATTTTTTTTATGTCCTAAGCGTTTTTTTAATGTTTACAATTTTCCTTTTTATATTTGAGTATTCAGTTTTTATTATTATATTTTTTATCAAATAATGTTATACTATATAGATATATGAAATATAATAATTAAAAAAGAAGTTGAGAGCTCAACAAAATCCTTTTGCAATATTAAAAATCTTTTGTTAACCTTTTGTTAACGGAGTGTCTTAGCACTAGGTTCCCTTTACCCTGCTATGCGGGTAAAAGCTTGAAGCTACTATACTATAGTACAGATATACATAACTTCAACAATGACAATTAGGTAGTAAAATCGGTACAACGGGATGTGTGAAAACAACGAGATGTGGATTAGAGATAGTTATTGAGAAACACGCGTTTCATATACACACATACACTGTACAGTACTACGCGCACTTTTGAAATCGTGTCAATGAGATTACATCTTTCTATTATTTTGTATTGTGTTAGATGAATGTATTTAGTTTAAACAATGACGAATGTGCTCAGAGCCCTTTCAATTTGTATCAGTTATTAATTATAAAAAATGTCAGCTTGTAGCTAGTATGACGCTATCGTGTTACAGATTTGGTTGAAAATCATATTTAGAGCAATATTTATAATGTTTCTAAAAACGCAACAGATTCTGGAGAGGACAAAAATACTTATTATGCGCTACCTAAATTGTTCCAAATATTTTCTTCTACACGGTTCTTGTAGGCCATTGTGATACATCAATAATAAAGGATTTGATCTCCAATAATGATATAATAATATTCTAAATTCAATACAAGTATTTGCTATTATAAGGATTCCACTATATATACTACACTATATTACAACAATAAAACAGCCAATAAACGCTCTTACGTAAATAAGTGTAACACGTGAAATTGTTTCCTAGATATAAATTACTATGTAATCCAAGTTTCAAACGATTGGCCGCCAATTTGTACTGCGCCTTCTATGCAAATATTCAGTACATACCGGTATTTGCGAAAATTATACATTTTCTCATTAATATTACGAAATAGAGTTTAGTAAGACCTAGATTGTGTGATGTAAGAGAACTTGCACTGATAAAGTTATGCTAAAGGCCTATTTAAATCTGTATATATCTATTTCTACTGTCACTATTAATTCTTGTTGTCTGGAAGTTGTTTGTTAAGATGGAGTGAACTGTTGAGATAGATCTAATACATTTTATTTTTAATGGTTGACGAAATGAAAGTAAAAGTACTATAATATATATATATATTTTTAAATTTATTTACTAGCGGTTGTTAACGCAGTTGTGATGCATAACCGTATGGACATCCTTGTCAATGGCGTCATTGACGTCATATGTGCTATAGGTTCAAATACCGATTGTTGATTTTTTTTACGTTAAAAACAGAACCTTTTCTCGATCAACTAAAACACAATGATAGGAACAGACACAAAATTACATAAAATGTCACTAGACTCTCCGCCTACACCATGCAAGAGATGTGCTAAGTATTTACTTATAAATACCAATACAAACGGGCTTATCCAAATTTCACTAACAACTGCTAATAAATCTAAAATATTACAACGACAATTCTATTACAAGTACTGTGTAGACTTCACGCGGCCATTGTGAAATGTTTTTGGCTTTTATTATTCCTTTTACAATGGCTTTGATTATTTAAACTCTATTTGAATAACTGTGACAAATGCTGGCTTAGGAAAGGTTAGCAAAATCGTGACCTCAACTTTTATATAGAGCAGTTGCGAATAATACAAGAAACTGAAAGAGCAAAACGAAAAGTGAGTACAATATATTTCTATTATTATTTAAATAAAGTAGTAAAATATAACATATTTTTGAATGTCAATCTAGTTTCGTTAAAGATATTTGAGAAAATACTTATATCATAATTTCTATTACTCAAATTTAAATATCATATAAGTGGTAAGTATTTAAAAGAGAATAATTATCAAGCTCACTTTGTTTTTAACGAAATGCAAAAGATACATCAATGAGAACTACGAAAATATAAATAATATGAATATAGATATCTCCACGATAGCCATGCCCACAACTTTATTTGACTTATGATGTCAGACATTTTTTCTTTATATAGCTAGGCTTATTGAGGTTGATATCTTGACGATATAATCTATAGTTATTAATACAGCAACCATGGAACTTGATAGTAACCATTTTAACGAGAAAGTGAAAACTAATCTTAAGGAAGTTTACACCCGACTCGCACTTAATTCTCACTTGCTTACAACGTTTAGGCTCGGACTCCACCAAAGCCAAATAAATCTTTTGGTTGTTAAGAAAAACATCTCCTCTTCGCTCGTGACCGCTTTGGTGAAGTCCGGGTCATACTGTAGAACCATCTCCACTGCACTACGCCATCGTATAGATTTATTTTAGTAATCTTCAGATTATATAAAGAAATGCAATTAAATGTATGTTATATCACACTCAAACTCGTCTAGATGGGCATATTAATATTCTTTTATATGTAGAGTAATTGCTCTCTTAATTGCTGAAGCACGCTAAAATAGCAGCTTGACACAGTTACACGTTGTATGAAATTTTGTAGTGGGATCACTATAAAGTTTTTTTTAGCTTCACGCTATATCACGCACACTGCAGGCTAAGCATAGGCAACCTAGTACAGGAACCTAGAGTAAGACACTCCGTTCTCCACTTTCCGCCGATCTCTGGAGGCATTGTGCATTGAGTGGCGGAACTCAAACACCGCGCTTTGTCTTTTTACCAGAGCCAACAAAGCTATATAAATATAATAATATTATGTAGCGTGTACGGCCACACTCCTACGCCAACACTGACCTCTTGAATATTTTTTTAACTATAACAATTTTGTTTCTTTGTATGTAAGTAGGGCTTTTGAATAAAATTGAGGCTAATATTATATAAGTTGACTATTGGAGGTAATTTAACTGCATTAATATTAATATAATTACTATTGCATAAAATATGAATAATAGTTTTATTTTAATAACTAATGTCTTCCCTCGACCTTTTTATTTTTTTATAGGAAGTAACGGCAAATGCTTCGCACTCCTGCTGCCTCAGAATTCGTCGCAAAGTGAACTGAGTTTCTTAACTTGGTTCCCAGGTTCCCTCTACCTACTCTGCTATATTCGATATACAGTGTGAAGTCTAAAAAAAAACTCAAAGTCATAGTAAAACAGTTCTTCAAAGGGCCGCCATATTACACAACACACGTGATCTACTAAACCATTCTATTGCACTCACGTTTAGAGAAAGTAGTGACGGAAGGACACTTTTAGTTTCAATGGCGTGTACGTGATTAGATACAATAATTCGCGGCTAAATCCTATGACATAATATGCCAATATGCCACTGAAAAATAATCTTTATTTGAAGGCAGTATAGCATATCTCGGTGTCAGAAGCCTCTGTTTATAGTGACCCTATAATCTAAATGATCATTCATCAGATGATATGTGAATATCCGTCATATTATATTATATTATGTAATGTTAATATATGTTATATAGTTTCAAAAGTTATAATTAAGTGTTACAATCAAATTTGAACTAGTTATAAGACCTACTTTGTAATAATAATTGTAATACTTTTTATGTTAATTTATGTTTGGTTTTATGAACCACACATATAAAAACATATAAAAAAACCGTATTATTAAAATGATTTTAGTGAATAAATAATAATTTATAAACGTTTATTATATATACAGCTTTCGCTAGCAATACATTATACACAATTGCAATGCTACACACCTTAGCCGATCATAATCCAATTAGGTAACCAAGGAAGCTATTTACTATCGACATTTACTATAGTACTTTAGTAAAAATATATTTAAAAAATTAAAAAATTAAATTAGCTTCAGGCTGTATCCCGCACACAGCAGGGTAGGCAGAGGGAACCTAGTGTTAAGACACTCCGTTTCCCACTTTCTGCCGAATTCTGGAGGCATTGCGTGTTGAGTGGCAGAACTCAACGCCGCGCTTAACCTCGACACCAGAGCGAAGAAAATGAAATATAAATTTAAGTAAATATTTCATCTCCTCGAGTGGGGATCGAACCCACAACCAGTCGGTTTTGCAGTCACACCTCGTGCCGCTGCGCCACGACCGGCCTCAAAAATATATTTAAGTGTATCGAAAATTTCACAGATAATTCAATTTGTATAACAATACAGTGTTTCCGCTCTACTTCATATCGAATTCAAATCGCGACATCTTTACCGGTGCAATATCGGGGAATTGAACGAGTGAAAGTCGACTATTCTACTGTGAATACTGATTTTTGTAGTCTAGGGCTTGTTGCACAATAACAACAGTTTTTATTACGTCAGCGTAATGGGGTCACGATTTTTTAAGTTGGCGAAGCGATTACGCTTTACGATTAGAGGTTAAAAGGATGTGAACTTTTGAGAGCGTGTCTCCAAATATAGTCTATCAGCTTTACGCTGTATCTCGCATGTAGCACGGTAGACAGAGGGAACCTAGAGTTAACATACTCCGCTCGCTAGTTTCCATCGAACTCTGGAGACATTGCGTGACGTTGAGTTGAGTGGCGAAACTAAGCGTCGCGCTTTGCCTCGACACCAGAGGGAAGAAAATAAAAATATTATTGAATAACAATTAATTCCCCCGAAGGGGGGTCGAACCACGTCCCTCGCATTAAAGCGACAAGACGGCCTCATACTAATTTTGTAATCACTTAATTTTTTTACAATAATTAGACATTACGCAAACTAAACTTAAAATTCACAATTAATAATCATTTAATCATTACTTCCTGTTTCACAATCCTTATTAAGTATTAATAATATATAAAAACAACTATTATAAATAGTTTGTACCCCTACCTATCTATCCATTACGGTTGTTATTTAATCAAACTAGTCGAATTGCATTCTAGATGGCGGCAATGTGAAATGATCTTCCGATGGCAATGACCGTCGGCGAAAGCGGTGGCAGGTTTTAAATGA
>DWQW01010574.1:0-12040 GCA_018249695.1 Heliconius erato demophoon
GTGGATGTCCAGAATATGAAAATAAACATCTGCCCAAATTTCACGTTTCTACCATCAGCGGTTACGGCTCTGCGTGCGTCTTACCTCAGTCAGTCAGCACAAGTCCTTTTATATATATAGATATACGAAGACAGAGGACGAAGACTCCGTTCCCCAGTTTCCGCCGAATTCTGGAAGCGTTGTGTATTGAGTGGCGGAATTCAACGTGGCGCTTTGCATCGACACCAGAGCTAAAAATTTGAAATATACATTTATAAATAAATATTTTATCACCTCGAGTGGGGATCGAATCCACAAACAGTCGATTTTACAGTCAACAACAATTTTTTGTGACCGTGCGCCACGACTGGCCTCATATATATGTGTATATATTATATAAATCTCTTTCATTTCTTTGGTTTACTTAACCCACCGTCATACTGCGGATATTAAAAGCGAGAAAGAGGGCCTGGCAGTCAGTATGGTCATGGCGAAGGCCTTCGATCGATCGTGTCACGTGGTGCTCCTTACAAAACTGCCATATTAATGGCTTCTTAAGTATTTATACCAAGTGGATGGCCAACTTGGGCGAATCTTCAAGGCTGCCCTCGACGTTTTCTGTTCTCAATACATTACCGTGACCTCTGGCGTACCCGAAGGCTGCTTGCTGTCAATCTGTCATAGCAATGGATATGCACGTTTATGTGCTTCGGAGGTTTTTTTTATGAAATACGATTTCACTCCATGCTAATCTTCACAAATGTGGGTCCAGAGAAAGAACCTATATGTTTTGATAACGCGGAGAATTTTATACAAAATACAGCACAATTGATTTTGATTGCGATGACTTAGAAATTAGATTAGGATCGTAGATTTCTATGGCCCTAATTTAATTTCTAAATAAGTATAATATATTATTTAGTTTGATAAAGGCCGCGACCACGCGACCTCTTAATAGACGGACAGACAGGCAACAAAATGATTCTATGAGGATTTAGTTTTTGAGGTACGGAACCTTAAAAAGATTAAACAAACATTTATTGTGGTTCATTTACTTGCTGAACAATGAACCAATTTAACATTTATTTTTATTTGTGAATGGCTCGACTTCGTGTTTTCAATTTTTGCTATTAAAATCGGAAAAGCTCTAGAAAACTGAGAAGTCAAACCTGTTAGTAGATATCAAAACATTTTAGATCAAATGTCAGTCATACTTATAAATAATTGTCAGTACTTCCCAATTATCTTTCTACATGATAGCATCGGTTGTTATATCTCGCTAACTTCCTAAAAATTTTGTTCACAAGTCCTAAGCCATCTAGGCTGAAACTTGTTAGTTCCACATCCTACGTTTATGCCCTGACATGGTTTGATATTAAAAGGCACTCAAGTTGTAAGGATGGAGACATTCAATAAAAAAAACTATCTCGATGTCTCGTTGCTTAGCGACATAATTAAAGAATGAGACATAAGACAAAGAGATAACCACAAAATTTTCTGCCATAGTCTTTGCAATAGTAAGACAACTATTTCTTAAAAAAGAAACTTTTTTATCCTCCATACAACTTTTTTATATGGAGGATAAAAACACCCTATTTATCATAGTAGTTTCAGCCTCATTTTACACTTTTCACCTTATTTATCGAGAGACATTACGTAGCGTATACTTAAAGCCACGCTTTTATCTTGTTATCAGAGCGAGGAAATGAGAAAAAATCATTCCTCTGAAATCCAAATTGAATCTTATACCGTCGTTTACACCGTACAACGCTGCGTCACGATAGCTTTTTTAACAGTTCTTATCCCCATAGTGATTATCACTATATACAAAGAACTTCCTATCAAAACTGATTTAAATTATATAAAAGACTAGACCAAATAAATTATCAAATCAACACTAAAATGTATAAAAATGGAAAAAACATAAAATCACGTCCAAAAGACGCGATATTCTAAGTTTTTATTATACAGCTTATAAAGCGCAAGCGGTAGTTAGTTAGTAGGGCGTGAAATTTGGATTGGATAGTTGCGCCAATTCCCGTCAATTTGAAAATCAAGGTTCAGTTTCAAACTATTCTACTTCAGATGCCAACTTTTATTTCAGCGTTTTGCGGCGTATTGAAAAATATTAAGAGCTTTGGTTGGTAATTAATCTATAAATAAAGTATTTTTAACAATTTTAAAGTTTCCACACTTAGGAAAGAAAAGTACTTTTTAGAAAACGTATAAAAATTAGAACGTAGCAGGACATGAACCCACGCCTCTTGAAAACCGTCCGAGCGCTCTGACCACTAAGCCTGTATCTCTGTAGCTTTTTTAACGTTTTCTAAAAAGTAATACATAAAGTATTTTAGTAGCTTTATCGATTTTTTGGATTTTAAGAATGGAAGAATGTGAGGAAAACAGAATGTGAAGTACTATATTATGGCTTAGAGGTTGTTTCAAACGTATCAAATAAAGGCTAAGTTTATTTAGCCTTTTCCTACTCTGAAGGCATTGCGTGTTGAGTGGCAGAACTCAACGCCGCGCTTGTCCTCGACACCAGAGCGAAGAAATGGAAATATAAATTTAAGTAAATATTTCATCTCATCGAGTGGGGATCGAACCCACAACCAGTCGGGTGACTGTAAGTCACACTTTGTGCCCCTGCGCCACGACTGGCCTCAAATATTTTTTTACTTAATGGTTATTTACAAATAACCCCTTAGAAAAATGCTAAAATATTATTTTTTCATTATAACACTCATATATACCGAACAAATCAATAGACAATCTCACCTACAATCTTCACCTGTTAACTGAATTAACTGACACTCCTCGAGTTACTAACTTGGAAACCAATGTAAATTGAACTATTGTTTCCCATAAAACACCTGCTACTTATCACGAGTTGTTCCTCGACAACTGGAATGAGGAGTCAACGTAGAGTGGTGAGTCGGTGTAAACAAGACTCGCTTATTTGTCAATATTATGCAGTAAGAAACCAAGATAAATAAAATAGTACGCTGGTATATTATTTTCGGCTACAAAAGAGGTGAATAAAAATAATTTGATCTTTTTTTTCTCGCATTCCTTATTTAAGACACTGTGCATGATGATGGAATCAAACGTATTTTTCCTTCAAAGTTATACATTAAACATATAAATCATTAAAAAATAAGTCTACTAATCTAAGTTTGTACGAGTAATGCAACTAATACATGTACAAAGAAAACCAAAATATTATTATTTAAAAATAACCCCAAATTTGCTCGTGTAGTTGTTAAATTAAGATAAGAAAAAAAAATAATGGCCGTCGTAACAGTATCTGGCTGGAACCGAGAGGGCAAAAATTTCGATAGATCCCTGAAAGAAAATAATTATTTAGATTTCAATCTGACAAATCGTGGCATTGAGGTCAGCCACTTAACACGCAATATCTTGAAAATTGAAGAAAAGAGTATTTTAATACTAGATTTCTGTTACCTGCCCTACAGTACGTTGGATACAGAGTGTAACTATAAAAATATGTGCTTGTTTTCACAGACACCATACTATTTTTCTATCGCATTCAATTCAAATCAAGCTTAAGTAAGACCGGAACGTGATTTATGATCGAGAGAGCAGAGTTTCAGATATTTCATGCTAAGTTTAGAAAAGCTTTGAATTCAACTAACTTTGAAAATATTACTTGTAATAAAATGGAAACTTTTATAACATTAGATATATGGATATTTATGATGTTTCTGATTTCTATGTGAAGAATTGGGATTTTGTCTATAAAAAAACGGTTAAACGCGTTTAAACAGATCGTAAGGTAAGGTAGAGGGAATCTAATACTAAAAGACCCCGTTCCCTACTCCCCGCCAAAGCCTTTCGAGACATAAGTATAATCGATTCCCGAGTGGGAATCGTACGGACAACGTTGAGTTTACAGTTAATTGCTGTGCCCATTGCGCCACGATCGCCTCTACGTCACGTTTCTTATGTCTATTAAACATAAAATTTTATAAGAATTATAAAAATGTGATTTAAAATTATTAATAATTATTATTAAAAAAGATTCTAGCTTTTAATTTTATTATATTTACATTTAGAAAATAAGAATTATTAGTTTTATCACCCATTGCCCAATGGACTGACAGCAGTGCATTCTTGCATAAGCACATTCTGCAGCTGTAATACCTTTACCTGCACTCATCAAGCCTTTTTGATGAGCTAAAGAGGTATCAGGCACTTGTAATCTTAGATTACGGTAACGACACCTCGTTGCGCTCATATACATACACTGATAACGGTTTATAACTCGTTGGAAATACCGTAGTTATCAACGGATATGACATTATATTTGTTGTTTTACAAAAATAAACTTACATATTTTATGTTTTATTTAAACGTTTTGAATAAACAACTATCATCATCATCAGCATCAGTTGCGTCCGACTCCTAATTATGACACGATAGTTTAAAAATAACATGAAGAATATTAAATATTTAGTATTTAATATAGAATATTAAATACTAAACTTCGAGAAGGGTAGTACAGCAGCAGGAGAGAAAGGAGGTACTGTATCCAGATACAGTACCTCCTTTCTCTCCTGAGATATTCAGATAGTCGTTTTTTTTTCGTCTCCTCCACTGGACTGGTCAATTAATTTGTGGTTGTTGTGGTGGTCTGTCTCACTGAAAAAATGTAACCCATGCTGTATGTTACACATATCTCTAATATTTCTACATAATAGAATAACTAATGCTAAAATCTAATAAGGCTAGTCTAAAAGCGGTTGTTGCTACCCACTCAAGGAAATGAAATATTTATTATTTACATACCCTAGCTCGAGGGTACAAGCCAAAGCGCGGCCTTGGGTTCCGCTACTCAAAACATGATGCCTCCAGAATTCGGCGAAAAATTGCACGGAGTGTTTCAAAATTTGGTTTCAGGTTCCAGGTTCTCCCTACTTACCCTGCAATCTAACAAGTTTCATTTACAATAGTGCAACTACAGCCGCCTGTCGATATTTTCTTAGAAATTTATTTATGTAAAAGTTTTAAACTTCATTTCATAGTGTCAACTGCATGCCCGTTACTTCAACTTTCTCACAATATAGTCCTCGCCCTGATTGTTCTTGCACACAACGTGTAGCCTGAAAGTAAGATTTGGAAATGGTATGTATTTAAATTAGTTTTCTTTATTTTGTATTTTTTGAAGACTGTCGGTTGTGCAATGCGACAATATCTGACTGTAAGTGCAATGTTTATGGTTTCAATTCCCACTTGGGAAACATATATAAATTTTATTTACACAACTTAACACAAAATGTCTCAAAAATTGATCATAAGGTCGCAAGCGATATGTCTTAGTACCCATTAGGTTCTCTCTGCGTACCCAGCTACGGAGATGGAATCGAGAATCGGTTTTTCAGTATGGATAAAGCTCTAAATAAATATACCTATGTATTATATATGCCACATCCTAAAAAATCTAAATCTAATCTAGCCATATGTAAAATAATGATATTCATAATTATAACACTTCCAAGTCGCACTCTGCACCACGAAGTGACGACAAAGTTATTTTCTTAGAGCGGAAATAAAATCTATGCTAATACTCGACTTCACGATACATTAAACGTGATAAGCACGCGGCGGGTGACTCTTGCTTCTGACTTTAATGTGATGTAGAAAACTATTACTTATTAAAAGAATTTAAATATATCTTGTTTTGTATTTATGAGATTTTTTACGTAAATACGTCTATAAAATTGCTAACGTACGGGGTATTCCAAAACAGCTTATGATAACAAAATCAAAGGATACAACAGTTTGGCCTTGAAGTTTCGAATTTATCATCTTCGTCCAAAATAAAATTATCTCAGTAGATAAGTAAAAAATCAAAGAATTCATTACAATATACGGGAACACCGACTGTAGCGATTTTGAGGTTATCTTCCTGCGTATCGATATTTGTAAAATAGCCCGTTACATAAACGTACAACACACGGCTGTATCCATGACACAGCAATACTCCTTTTTTAGTTTTACGTTGTATCCCGCACACATTAGGGTAGACAGTATCTCTATCTATTTAGATACTTCGTTCCCTAATTTACGCCGAATTCTAGAAGCATTGCATGTTGAGTGGCGGAACTCAACGCCGCGCTTTGCCTTGATACCAGAGCGAAGAAATGAAAATATTAAATATTCCATTACCTCGAGTGGGAATCGGATCTGTAGACCCGTCGTGTTTACAGTCACACGCTTGTGCACCTGCGCCACGACAGTCATTTTTAAACGTGATAGAAATGTAGGTGATGCTTGCTTCTACGACTTTAATGTGATATAGAAATTTGTTACTTATTAAAAACTTTTAATATCTTGTTTTGTATGTGTGAGATGTACTGTAATGTAAATTTTGCATAATTTGTAAAATTTTGTTGGGTATATCACAAGATCTCAATATAAGCATGACGGTCGATTCCCACTCGATCGATAGATTGCATTACTTTTATTTCCTCGCTGTAATCACAAGGTGAAGCATAGTGTTGGGTTTCACCACTCAACGTGACGCTACTTAACAAAAGATTCCCTCTGCTTACTCTTCTATTCAGGTAGAACCGCGCTGTAACAAGAATTAAGTGGTCGTATATCAATACGAATAGGCTTACGTGACAAATTTACAAAGGTACAATTTTTTATCATTTAACTACGGAACACCAAAACAGATCCACCCCACGACTCAAGGAACCCTCGAAACACATTGCACTCCACCTGTAAACAAACAGCCGTCTGCGGTCTACATAATTAACGAGAGATTAAAAACAAAATGGCGAGGAGCAAATAAAAAGCTGTAGTAATTAATTAATATTCCGTATTCTACAATATGGACTCGTTCAGCGATTTAATCCGACATTGATGTTTCATTATCCGTCGGCTACTGGTTATTCAGTGTGTGAGCTTTTTTATGTTATACTTGCATATTTTAATTATGAAAATATGTATGGAATAATAGAATTTTTATGTTGTTTTCTACCTTATTAGTTAATAAGTTCTCTTTGATGTTTAAAAATGTAGCGTAGGTAAAATTTTCGTTTGTTTAAAAACCATATTGTAAAAGGTTTTAGGTTCGAAGCTTAAACTTACTGTTAATACACTTAATTATTCAGTTTTCTTCCATTTAAGAGTCACGATGAGTTCATGATAACATTTCAATTTAACGATAAAATTAGATTAATTTAAATATGAGGAGTTTATTTAATAAACATATTTTTTTCCTAAGTATGGAATCACACTTTAAATGTCAAAAGTGTATCTTAATCTTAAATATATCGATTTATATTTTTTTTGAAACATGCAAAACGGTCTAAACGAATAATGAAAGTTACAGACTTTGGTCATCTTTGTGAAAAACTCCTCAAGTATTTAGAATATATTGAAAAGCAAAACGCAACAAGTAGTGTAAAAGGAAGGATAATAGAACAAACGAATGGAGCAGTACATCCATGTTTAGTTATTATATTAGATTTACAGGGAATAGATGATAAAAAAAATGAATGTGAAAAGCTGTGATGCAGGTAAACTGATATGTTGTTCAGTCTGCACAGTCAGTCTTTTAAAGCAAATAAGTATTTCGAATTTACTAAAAATGTGACCCGAAATGCATTTAAAGGTGTACATAATAGAAATAATGAGATGTAACGTCGTCTCTTATTAATGCACCTGTATAAGAGATCTTTACTTGTCTATAGCCTTTATTAGTTAATTTCTAGGACGTTTTAGAAAGCCACTTTAGTAGAGTTAATAGAATAGCTTGGACAGTGAGGCCTACTCTTGAATCGAAGCACTACACCAAACTCTCTTCTAATGCGTCAGACTCGGTACTTTTAAAGTAAATTTCCAAGCGAATGCTAGTGTATTTCATATCACAGATCAATAATATTAGTTTTACTATACAAAAATTAAGAAATATTTGCTTTCTGTTTTGTAAATTATTGTTAGAATTAAAGATACCCAAGTGTCAGCGCTCGCTCGCAAAGAATTCGATCTTCACTTACTTTCAATTATTGAATTATACGCCTGCGGTCGTATCTTTTTATTTCCTGGTGGCTTATCTACTTGTGTTTGTTTGGTCGATTTTGATTCATCAAAATGTTTCAACCATCATCACAAAAAAAATCAAATTAGTTCAATGACAATATCAGTTGACAACTGATACTGTTCTTAAGAAATTAAAAAAATGAATGGTTCAAGGGACAGAGCTTATTATATGTATATGTAAAGTTCAACTGGACTCAAACGACAGAGTTTATTTTTTAAATGTAAGGCAAAATGTACTAAGCGACTAATTTAAATATTTAAGAAAGAGGATATACCTATGTGTCAACGTACATTTAATACAAAAAATAGTGATTTAAAAATCCGCTAAGCGTCACATTAATAAAAAAGTAGTTTTTCCGACTTTGTAAAAAAATATGATGATTTCTATATCAGTTGATACAATGGACTTTTAAATGAGTGTTATTTTGCCCTAGGGTAGGGTAAAGTAGAAGACACAAATAATTCGCTGATTCCAAATAAGTATAACTCGATATCCCAAAAAATAGCGTTTACCACATCACAAAGTCGTATACTATGAATTTTAATGTAAAAAACCAATAACTCACTGAGGTTTCCGTACCTATTTTATAATTAAAAAAATAATAGTTTGTAATTAAATGAAGAGATGGAAGGACATACAGATAGATAGAGAGAAAGACAGGAAACAAAATGATTCTTGAATTGCTTTTTGAGGAACAAAACCTTTCACCCTATTACCTAAAATTAGCCAAAACAGTCA
The DNA here is from genome assembly GCA_018249695.1 of Heliconius erato demophoon. Taxonomy (NCBI): domain Eukaryota; kingdom Metazoa; phylum Arthropoda; class Insecta; order Lepidoptera; family Nymphalidae; genus Heliconius; species Heliconius erato. The sequence goes on from DWQW01010574.1 coordinate 8,792, forward strand.
CGCTACGTTCACCTCTAAAAGAGTGTGATAGAGCCATAAATCATGTCTACATATTTTCTTAAAGGAAAGGAATTGCCAACTTAATTATAACGAGAGCGGAGCAATGAGCACTAAGACTGTACTTAAAATGATATAGTTGCAAAAAATTGTGAAAGGTCGTGTCGCGGCGTCATCGCTGCTACAGTAAATACTCCTTTCTAACTAAGACTTTTTTAAAGTATTAAGTTTATTTTTGTAAGAAAACTGCTTTCTACTTTGCGGTTTTAATGGTACTTTTTTGTAGTATGAGTTTTTATTCCGCATATAGCAGTGTGCATCCGGGTAAGCAGAACCTTATGATACTATCTATTACTATTTTTTAAACTTAATGCCTTTGTCTTACTTCTTGATATTAATTTCCTCGGCAAATGATTATTATTTACTCTTCTGAGTCTGAATTGAACCCACAACCATCTCCATGTCTTAATACTAGATTTTTCTATCTTATGCCAGAACTGCCTTCCGAACCAGTGTGGCATCTTTATAGTTGCCACAATGAACATATATTCATTCGACGATTCAAAGGTGCTTGTAAATGTCTATATAAATAAAAAATATTTTTAATTTGAGCTAGATGCGTACCGATTAATAGGAAAACCAAAAAATTAAAGCTCTTCATTTGAACATCTGACGCGTAAAAGTTGCAAGCTTTACATTTTATTACTTCAGCCAAAGCTTTCACTTTCAAACGTAGTCACATACAAAACTTTTGCAGCTTTTACATTCCGCCTAATTTTTCTAGCAATTTACCTGCCTTTCGTGCTATTTTTTCATTATATTATCGACCATAGGTACTACGGTCTAAATTCAATATTTATAAAGGAAATTATTCTCTATTTGTATCGAGATTCAGCTTATATTCCTTTGATAAGTTAAAAAAACTCTTTTGTAATTGTTGCGGGGCTGTAGTGCCATAATGCGCCCATTTCTATTCGAACCTAGAACTACCTTATCTCGAGGGAAAAATGTAACTTTGTATATTATTTGTTGTTTTCCACTACATGACCGCATGTGTGGGATTTTTGAAGTAAATAAATATTTATCATATTTCCTTTTGTATCGGGACTGGGGTCTTTTGATTTAGAAGTATTCTGTTTTACTTGAGACAGTTTTCCACATTTTAACATTTGTTAGTGGCACGCAAAAATTTTATGTTATATTAAAATAACTTTTTTGTCCTCACTAAAAAAGTGATATTTAGTTCTAAGGTCAAAGTAAAAATCTGAGATAGTATTATTCTACAATAGTAAAAAATATGAAATTGATAATCAAGTGAGTCGTAACGATTCTGGAAGAGCTGATCCGGACGAGAATTTTTTTTTACAATTGATAGAAGAATTGGAAAAATGTATTAACAATTACAAAAACCAGCATATCTTTGTAAATTCCTGTATTCCAGAATTCTGGAAGCGTTGCATGTTGAGTGGCGGAACTCAACGCCGACACCAGAGCGAAGTCATCGAAACATAAATTTAAATAAACATTTCATGTCCTCGAGTGAGGATCGAACTCACAATCAGTCGCGTTTATAGTTACAGTTTGTGCCCCTGCGCCACGGCTGGCATGACTGGCTCAAATACAACATTTTGTAATACTTCCAGTAACTTATAAAATAAGAAATAAAAGTAACTGTTTGGATACTTAAACAGAACTTGACACTGAATACAAAATACGATTTAAATACGACCAAGAAATAACTAAGTATTGAAGAAGTCATTATTCTAACAATATTCTAAGCTGTTATCAATAAATTTTGTTTATCACTAATATTTATTGTGTACCAAAAACAAGCATGCACGAACTGCTCCAAGTAATTCCAAAGGCGTTCGTGCTCTAATAAACTGTTGTATTTCATTCTTTTTAAAAGGACCTTTTATAATTCGCCTCGTTGCCTTCTACTCCTTATTCTCTTTCACCAATCATCGTATATTTTATTGAGGCGTCACGTTTGGGGAGTTTGTTAATTTGAAAATTGTAAGCTTCAGTTTTCGACTTTCCGCATAATGTCATTATTATTTTTTCCATGGACAATATCCTGTTAACTTTTCTGTATTTAATTATGTTTCTATTTGAACTTGGGTCGTAAATTTCATTAATATTAATTTAGAGTATCCGATCCATGATCAGAGATCAGGAACTGTAGACAGCGTCCGACTGTAATGGTTCTGTGTTTGATTCCCGGTTGGGTATAGAATTATATTAAAACTGTTCTCCATTTCATTCCCGATAGACAAGGTAGACTGTAAATGGGACAGTTGTGGTTTCGATTCCTACTCAGCTTAATATTTTTATTTTCTCGTTCTGGTAGCTCAAATTGGAGAACAGAAGTGTCTTATGAATGTGGAACGGAGCGTCATTACACCCTAATGTTATTGGGAACCTATTCCTAGGTTCCCTCTGCCTATACTGTTATGTGCGAAATACATGTTGTATTGTAACTGTAGAAATACAAGCTAAAATAAAATATAATTTCATGACACAAATTGGCACTTGACTATTGGAACTTAAAATTCAATTTTCATATCTAACAATAGCAATCAAAGATCAAATATTCAAATCTATCGATGAATAGCTTCTGAAGTAGAGAAAAAGATTAAAAGAAAAAAATAAAACGACTTTATCATCCAAGCTTATCATAATTCCGAATGCACAACGCTTATTTCCCAATTCGACCGAATCCCGATTGGAGGTTAAAGATGTCGAAATGAATAATAGATTGTGTGGTTTGTTTGCGGCTGGAGTGCGTATTTACTATTGTATTGTTATTACTTTTACTGTTTAATTATTTATTATAATTTTGTATTTGTTACGCTGTATTCTGTACATAGCAGGGCAGGCGGAGACCTGGGAACCTAGTGTTAAGACACTCCGTTCCCATTAAGACATTTCTGTTTCCTACATGTACACACATAGACTGTTACAGCAGGTAGGCAGAATGAGCTGAGTTACTCGCTATTAATTTTTTTATAAGATTTTGCGTGTCGAGTTGTTTACTTTGTAACTATATAAAACACACTTAGAAAAGAAAAAGTCAGAGAAAAGGTCAGAGCGCCAGGAGGTTCCAGGAGGCGCGGGTTCGAGTCCCGCTACGTTCAATTTTTTATACGTTTTCTAAATAATGATATATATTAGTATATATCATGATTTTTTTAGCTTCACGTCGTTCTCGCGAAGAGAACCTAGTACTAAGACACTCTGCTCCTCATTTTC
>DWQW01010575.1:0-12040 GCA_018249695.1 Heliconius erato demophoon
GAAATATAAGATAACAGATCCGTATTACACATTCAAATACCAATCGTTTGAAGTTACACTTAATTACCTTTAAAATAGCACTCTAGTGTAATTTAACGTTTGAGAGTCCTTCAAAAGATCAAAGCTTGAACAAATAAAACATAATAAAAATTACTTTCACAAAGAGGTTATAAATAGCATCAATGGTTTAATTAAAAATGTTTGACCAATCGAAATCCTAAAAAAACAGTTAATATAAGGAAAAGTCAAATCTATACTTATAATAAATCTGTAGAAAAGTCGTTTCTGTACATTGAAAATATTTTAAAAAAATTAGCCAGGGTGTTAAAGGATAATTAACAGAATCCATTTCCAACTTTTTTGGAATTTTTGTCTGTTTGTCTGTTTATGTGAACACGTAGTTATTTGTAGCTCCGTCCTCCACCTTCCGCCGTTCCGGTCATGGCGTGTTGGGTGGCGGTCCCTAACGCCGCATTCGTCGCCACTTGTCACACCAGCGGGGACGCACTGGTGCGCGTCGCCTTGGGGGGACGCCCTATCAGTGCGCTCTCTCGAGGTGCAAGTGGCGGATGGAACGTTGCAGCCCTCGTAAGGGCTGGCAGGGATCGTTGCGAGCAAGCCTTCCATCTAGGACCCGTAGCGTTTGGCGCTCCGTTCTCTCTGACTACCTCGCTAGGGATAGAGCGTAAAGTATAGTGAAGTATAGTATAGTATAGTATAGTGTGATGTGGTGTGGTGTGGTGTAGTGTAATGTGGTGTGGTGTAGTGTGGCGTGGCGTGGTATAGTATAGTATAGTATAGTATAGTAAGTGATAAGTGGCGGAACAAAGCGCTACGCCGATAACGAGGCAAAGCGCAAGGTTGAGTTCCAGTATTCAATACGTATTGCCTCCAGAATTCATCGGAAATTGGGGAATGGATATATCTTCGTATGAGCAGAATGTCTTAAAACTAGGTTCCTAGGTTCCCTGTGCCTACATTAATATAACGTGAAGCTAAAAAAAATATTTCCTAGAGTGAGGATTGAATCTACGACCACTACACATTTTTTGTTAATAAAACACATACACAAAAGTATCCACGCAAAGTTTTGTTAAAGTTATGAATTTCATATTCTAAAACTTTGCATCATATTGAAATTTTAAGCGGCGTTATTGTAGCGAAACTAAATATACGTATTAAGTACAGTTTATAAGATTTAAGACTGGTTACGTATGCAAATAGTATTTGTTATATTTGTTAATAAACAAAGCGTGGCGTTCAGTTCCGCCACGAAACATGCAACGCCTCCTTAATTAATTAAGGAAACGGAGTGCCTTAACACTAGGATTTCAGATTCCCTCAGCCCACTCTGTAAAGTGCGTGATACTGCGTGAAACTTATGTAGAAAAATATTCATAAAAGTATCATAGTACATTGTTTGATATTAAGACTTACTTTTACTTCCCTTAGTCTAAGAAAGAATGTGACGTAACTCCAAAAGTTTGATAGTTCGGGCATATCTATTTTTAAATAATATAGTTAGCTTACTTAAATTTCCTTTTGGATAACTTTTATTGCAAAGTTGCGTTGACATAGGAGAAGTCATCTTCGTCGTCATTACAGAGAATGCAAAGGAAATTGATTTGTTACAGTAAGATAACAACATTTAAGCGATTGTTATCTTTGAGTTTGAGGAAATTAAGTATTGGATGTTAGACAAAGTTGTTTAAATTAAAATCGTAAGTTATTTTTTTTTATCATTTAATAAAAAAAAAAATTAAAAATTATCAAAAAAGGCGGCTGTGGAAATAATAAAAGATAAAAATAAAATAAATCAGCTTCACGCCATATCTCGCACACAGCAGGGTACGCAGGGGGAACCTAGTGTTAGGACACCCCGATCCCGACTTTCCGCTGATTTCTGGTTTTTTTTTGTAGGACACATCAATAAATGATAAACAGCAAATGAAATATACAGGATGAAAATGTCAGCACCACTTTAAATGTAACCACAGTTTTAACTACTATATAGAAGCCTAATACTTTTAAATGTTTTTTTATTTCAAAAAAAAATATTGTAGTAATATCTTAACTATTGAAGTATCTTGATTAATTTCTTTAGATATATGCTGTTCCCGTAAAATGAGCGCTGACGCTTCCACCCTGTACATGAGAACAGTAAGATAAAACGAAGCCTAATGGCGACGTGGAACTTATCTTCTAGAATTATCGTCATTACATTCCCATAAGTCTACTCTGCCGGACACGGAGCATAGGCATGTGCCTTTTACAGTCACACGCATGTGCGTGTGACTGTAAAAGCGACAGGTCGTGGGTTCTATTCCCACTCGAGAATATTAAATATTTTTAATATTTTTTATTTTCCCACTCGGTTCGGCGGAAAGACGGAATCGGAAGTGTCTTAATGGGAGTGGAGTATCTTAGCACTAGGTTTCCAGGTTTCCCTGGCAGACCCTGCTATGTGCAATTATTTAATTTATTAAGATATTAAATAAGAACAGGGTTATTTCCTATTTGCATATATTCTATTGTTCATCAATAACAAATACTTTGCTTGTTGCGTATATCACATACAATTGCATAATTTCTAAACCTTTCATTTATTATGATAAAGATGAAATGTAATGTTTTAATTATACAGTTTAATGAAGCTCTTGTTTCCATATGAACGTGTATGATAATTAGTATTGCTAATTTATAGGTGTGAATAGCATTTGACGTTCGTGTAATGATTTCTATTTGTAATTATGACTACTGATTTAATGGTGAATTGTTGTATACAAATTAAAATCAGCTACACGCTGTATCACGCGCACAGCAGGGTAGGCAGAGGGAACCTAGTGTTAGTTCTAGACTTTCCGTTCCCCACTTCCCGTCGAGTCCTGTAGGTATTGTGTGTTAAATGGCGGAAATCTACGACGCGCTTTGCCACGACACCCGAGCGAAGAAATGAAAAAAACAATTAAATAAATATTTTATTTCCTGGATTGGGGATCGAACCCACAACTAGTCGATTTTACAGTCACAATTTTGCCCCTTTACAGACACAAGTATGTGATCGTAAACGCGACTGGTTGTAGGTTCGATTCCGACTGTAGGGGAATGAAATATTTAATATTTTCAATTCTTCGCTATGGTCAGAGGCACAGGCAGCTGAGTTCCGCCACACAACATGCAATGGTTCGAAAAATTGGCCGGGAAGTGGAGAACAGAGTGTCTTAGTTGTGCCTAATCCTCTGCCTATCCTGTTAATTACAGGATACATAAGGAACATTAATATATCTTTTTAAATTAACTTTTAAAAAGAGGACTTCCCTGTTTTAAAAGGCGAAGTCGAATTTAGAAACATCCACAATTTTGCTTTTTATATACTATGTGTGTTATGCAATTACAGCGTCAATTATAAATGGATTTGAGTGATTCTTTTTGGCATATAAGTTTTATACAAATTTTATAGTAATCACTTTACATTTTTTGTTTACGCAATAAGTCCTGAAATACGCAGGTACTATTGAAATTTGAGAATAGACAAATATAATAATTTTATGAAACATAAAATTATATAACTAAGGCTTCAATATTGAAGTAGGTTACATTTAAAACCTAAAAGTCTTGAAAAGCCAGCCACAAAGGGTTTTCACGCAAATTAGAAACAATTACTCCTAATTGTAAATTTTAATAATCAGAATATTTCTTCAAAGGCTAAATAATAGATTTCTTCTCAAGGATATAGATTGTGATCGTTTGTAACTATGATTTTGGTTCGTCGGTGAATTTAAATTAATAAATTCATGATATTTCATGAATAAAACATTTCTGTTCGAAGTAACAATCACGTGCCGATGTTCATTAATAAAATTTTGCACTGTCTTTGGTTTCTTGTATCCTTTTTTATATTTTTCACTTAAAAAAATCATCGCTATTCATTTCCAGTTTTTATTTAATACAGCATTGTATTAAGTATTTGAGAACTGTATAATAAACCTTTGCATATGTTATGCCACAGGAAACAGATCACTTTTTTAGTTTAAGTTGTAGCGGAGTAGTATATTATGAGTACCAAATTTCAAGTCATTAAGTCATTTTTTTTACTTACTAAAACCCCTGTGGTTGACGACTTCGACACAATGCAAGGACCCGGGAAGTTGATAGAACCGCGTCCGTAGCCTGATAGATATAGATAGATATAATTAGCTGATGGGTGTAGAATATAGATAGATATAAATTAGCCAATTAAGACCAGTCGGGGCGCAGCGGCAGAAATTGTAACTGTAAAATCGACTGGTTGTAGGTTCCCACTCGAGGAAGTGAAATATTTATTTACATTTATAGCGCGGCGTTGAGTTCCGCCACTTAACACGCAATGCCTCCAGAACTTGGCGGAAAGTGAAGAATGGAGTGTCTTAATACTAAATTTCCTCTGCCTACCCTGCTGTATGCGGGATACAGCGTGAAGCTGTTTTTTTTTTAGACTAAAGAAATTTAAAAAACGATATTTTATCAAAATATGTTTGTGTTTCAACTTCTAAATGTACGTTACCCTTACAAGTGATTATTGGAGTTATTGTCTTTAAAAAGGATAAAAACATCGTTTAAATAAATCATAAAAACTCTGAAGTGAGGAAATTCCGCTTGTTAAGTAAGTACAACAATTTATTATTATAGCTCCGGAAGGAACACGGTGTTGTTTAAGTATATATATGACTGTGTATGTAAGTAGGTCGCTATGGCGCAATGAGACAGTGTTTGACTGTAATTATGTTGGTTATGGGTTTGATCTGTAGCCGGGGAATGATTATATTTTTTTTACAGCTTCACGCTATATCCCGTATGCAGCAAGGTAAGGAGAGAGAGCCTAGTGTTAAGACACTCCGCTACAGACTTTCCGCCGACTTCTAGAGTTATTGCGTGTGTGCGAAATTCAACGAAAAATATTAAATGTTTCATTTCCTCGAATGGGAATCGAATCCACAACTTGTTGCGTTTACAGTTACAAGCTTGTGCCCCTGCGCCACGACAGGCATCACTAACCCTAAATTTAAATTCAATTATTTTAATTTCTCTGCTCTGGTGTGATAGTGAAACAAGAAATTGTATTTTAAGTGCATTTAACTGCAAGAATATATATATTTATGAGGGCCATCATGGCGAGATTATATTTAGAATATTTTCAATTCCTTAATAAGCCAAAAACAATGTCTAATTCTATTGGAAAGTAGAGATTGGAGTGTTACATTAGATTCTCTTTACTTGAAATGTGGGATAAAGCGTGTTTTAAAGTTAGCTACTATTAAGTGGAACAGTTTAAAAGTTTCTGGTACGTACGGTTCTTGATACCTTCTTAATATTAAGAAATTATCATCCAGTAGGATTATTCAAATTACTTCTAAATGTACTTAGAAGCACTTTAAGAAAACGCCTAAACTAATATTGCCTACATTAAGGGATTATTTGGTATTCTAGTCTCGTTTTATCTATAGAAATGAATGTAAATATTAAATGTCGTTCTGCGATTCAAATGTATTTGTAAATGTATTCTATATTTATGTGGAAAACTATTAAGAATTTTCTCATTTAGAGGCCAGCCGTGGCGCAGAGGCATAAACGTGCGGCTGTAAACGCGACAGGTTGTGGGTTCAATCTTCGGTTTTCACTCGAGGAAATAAAGTATTCAATATTGTCGTTACCTCACTCTGGTAACAAGGCAATAGCGCAGCGTTAAGTTTCGCCACTCAACACGCAACGCCTCCAGAATATTGCTGAAAGTGGAGTGACTACAGAATGGTATGTCTTAACTACCTACTATGCTATGTGCGGGAAATCGCGTGAAACTGAAAATACTTTTTTTATAATGTTCTAAAAATAATTTATTTCGTTAAAATATCCATAGTTATTAATATTTCAAGGAGCAATCTTATTAAATGTTACATTTTACTTAAATAAATGAATCGTACATTTAAACTATAGTTCTGTAATGACTTTGTAAAGTAATACCTCAACTTTAAATTAGGTCGCAGCGAACAACACTCTCAAACTTTGTTCCATACCATTGCCATTTCAAAACCTGTTTGTTTCGGTGTCTGGCTCTTAAGCAATATGTGAATTTAGTTTTTTTTTCTTTTCATATCTGTAGGCCACTCGTGGCGCAGGATCTCAAGTGCATGGCTGTAAATATCATAGGTTATGTGTTCAATTTTCAGTTCCCAATTCAAAGAAATGAAATATTTAATATTTTAATTTTCTCGCTCTAGCTACGAAGCCAATTGCGGCGTTGAGTTCCTCCACACAATAGACAATGCGTCCAGAATGTTTTATCAATTCAATATCAGAAAGGTTTCGGCTGCCAAATGCTGTGCCAATATCTCGAATGCGCTTAGAATTTATAAATTTTATTGCAATAAAATCTTATATAGGAGAATGAGAAAATTTGATTTTCTATATTTTAAGTTGTTTATTTTATTTTTTACAAAAAAAGTGAAAAAAAACCTTTGACTTGGTGATTTTTTGTGGCGACACACTCTGACCTCTTACGCTTTTTATCAATATATTATTTTTCTAAATAGGTATCTACACAATTTGTAAGTTTGCTGTTTCCGAGTTCGTGTGCAATATACTTATACTGTACTAATATAATAACGCTAAAGAGTTTGTTCGGTTGAACGTGCTTATCTCGGGAACTACTAGATCGAATTGAAAAAATATTTTTGTGTCGGATAGTCTGTATGATATCACCTTAGTCGTTTCTGTGTATTCTATAGCACCTGTGGTCATAGTTAGGTTGTATTTACACTATAGAGCTGGTCACCGTTCTTTTCGGTCCGGTCTCATATTCTTTTATGAGAAATATTCTAATAAGCCGGACCGGAACGATAGCTCTCATTGTATGTCAAGGGGCGGAACTCTACGCCGCGTTTAGAATCGTTGCCAGAGTAAGGAAATGAAAAATATTAAATATTTAATTTTTCTGGAGTGAGCATTGAACCCACAACCTCTCGCGCTTGGGGCCGTACGCTTGTGCCCCTGCGCCACGACTGGCCTCAATGGTATTTAATAATCATTAAGTTATATAGATATTACGTAAGTTATTATCAACATAAATGTATTGAAAATGCAATAAATAAAATGTTAAAAATTTTGTATAACAATAGTATCTATCCACTAGATCGATGATGTTCAATTAGTAATGTCGTATTTTGGATTTGTTCAATATATGTACATATATAGAATTAAAATAAAAATATTTTCAAGAATCAAAGACTTTTATTTACCTTTTTTTAACAAAGAACTGTCAACTGCAGAAAGTGAGATCAAGGAATGTTGACTGTTTTGGTTAAATAAAAATTAATGTACCTAATAAAAAACGTATGAAAATTTTGAACGGATTTGAACCCGCGCCTCTTTGGAAACTATCCAAGTGGCGTAATAGAGCAATAAAAGCGTAATAGCCAAACACAATCATATCAATCCACAACAAACATTCACTCATCACACAATTCTTTCTCTATAACTTCATCGTCAGTGACAAAGCACGAAGCTAAAAAAATTAATATAAAAACCTACAACTATATGTATATATATATATATATATATATATATATATATATATATATATATATATCATATGAAATAGAATCATTCAGTTTGTCCTCAAGTATCAGTCGTCGGCGTTCGAGGGTAAATTTTATCTTCGCTTAAATTTTGTTAAGTTTCTCGAGAAGAAACTGGAAATCTTTATTTTTATCGTAATCTACGGTCTATATTTTATATATTGGCTATATTTTATATATTGGCTATATTTTATATAGAAAATGTAGCTTTTCAATATGAATTTGGTTATAAAATGAAAATATATTTTTATTATAATGGAAACAAAAAAAAGGGTAATAAAAAGTTATTTACCGCCAAGTTCTTATGAGAGCCAATTTTCATATACATTTTTAGAAATAACATTTGAGAGAACTGTTTTTGAGAGGACAAATAAACACGTCACTTATTTATTTGGGTTCCCAGGTTCCCTCTGACTACTCTTCTATGTGAGGGATGCAGCATGATGCTATAAAAATAAGGACGTCGTGGCACAGGGGCAAAAGGTGTGACTGTAAAGCGACGGTTGTGTTATTAATATTTTCATATCTTCGATCTGGCACCAACACAAAAGCCCAGCGTTGAGTTCCGCGACTCAACACGTCTTAACACTAGGTCCCTACTGCTTACCCTGCTTTATACACGGAATACAGCGTGAAGCTGATATAAAAAAAACTATAATATTTTAAAGAGTACAAAAATATTCGTATCAGTGTCTTACGATAGAAAGGTTTATTCAATTTCTAAGGGGTTTATCCCTTTATATCTTATTACGTTCCGATAAGAATATCCTTGTACAATGAATTCCAAAATTCATAAATATGTATTTAAGAGGAGTAAATAAAAAAATAAATATTTAGTTTTTTCCGCATACTTAAAGTTGTATATGGATGTATAAAATAAAATGAAATAAATGTCAAGTACGATCTGACTGAACAAATTTTAGATACAGTAAAAGGTATATTTTTATACATCTGTATGTGCTTGTAATTTATTAGTTTAGAAGTGTCTGGCAGGGGGATGAAACCTTGCCAAGTATCTGGCAATGAACGACGTCATTTCTCATATTATTGTCAAGAAAATATAAAAAAATTACAACTTTATAATTTAAAGAATGTTAGATATCATTTTTTGCACATTATTTGCCTAATAAAAAGTACCCAACCACCTAAGATCCATATTCCCTAATAGTACTTAAAGGTGTTGGGTGTATGCGCACAGGCACTTTTAGGCTTTATAAAATAAAGAAGCTCTGGTTACTTTTGCCTCCCTCTCTATTATTATATCTTCTAATGTTTAAAATTGGAATAATGAGAGCTTAAGGATATAATAAGCAAATAAAATAAATAAATCAGCTTCACGCTGTATCCCGCACACAGCAGGATAGGCAGAGGGAGCCTAGTATTAAGACACTCCGTTCCCCACTTTCTGCCGAATTCTGGAAGCATTGCGTGTTGAGTGGCAGAATTCAACGCCACCCATATATAATAAGCAATTTTTTAGAAAATACTTTAAACATAACTTTTCACAACTTAAACATACATTTTTTAGAAAATACTTTAAATAACATAAACAAAAACAGTAATTAACACGTCAAATCATGTTTTTCCCGTTCTTGCTGGAATTTCGGAAAGACTTTTTAGTGCTCCCCACAACAAATTCTATTTCCAGGGAGATCCAGATCTCCATTGTCTATCAGTCACTCAGTAGTAAGGCTCTCTTATCAGGTATTGAGTTTAGTGATTAGATACTCCGTATTAAATTCTTTTTTTCTTTTTTACAGTAGTATTAGCGACATGCGTTAAATATGAAATGAAAAAATTTAACAAGTATTTTATTCCAACATACTCTATTTATTACAATTATATATCAAATTGTATTAGTATAAGTTCGTATTTTACGATCGCTGAAACCTGTAAAAATGAAAAATAATATATTAATTTAATTTCGTAGAAATATTTGCATTCTTGATAAAAGTAAAATGTATAAAGACGAATTGGAAATACGTTTTTTATTATTATATATTTTTTTATTTTGATTATAACAAATTATAAAACTTTAATATCACCTTAAAAAATAGTATAATATTGATATTTTTCTTCAAGATTCACTGCAAACGCGACATGTTGAGGGTTCGATTCCCACATGAGGAAATGAAATATTTATTATTATCGTTTACTCGCTCTGGTAACGAGGCAAATAGCGGCGTTGAGTTCCGCTACCAATGCTTCCAGAATTCGTTGGAAGGTGGGGAACGGAAGTGCCTTAAAACAAATTCCCTCTGCCTACCTTGCTAAATGCGGGATAAAGCGTGAAGCAAAAAATATACATGTATGTTTTACATAAAAAATAACGAAAGCAGTAAGGGAGGACGCGGTTAAGGAGATACAATTTCATTGTACACCTACAACAAATTTTCATCTTTAAAAAACATTAAATGTATATAAATGTTTAAAGAACCTCTAAGAGTTTTTGCCAATCCCGAGAAAAAAAAGCCTATCCCGTTTAAAACCACTTCGTCGTGGCTTAATTGATTTTTAAGCCTTTTTATCTGGAAACCTCAAAATTTCTTTGTGAAAAGTAATATTTTATTTAACCGTGCGCTTTTAAAAGTTTAATAATTTGAGTGTTTGCGGATTTGGTAGAAATTTTATTATATTATATATATATAATTTCATAAACACTCCGACCATAGTAGCGCGATGGGGCAGCAACTGACGATAAACGTGATGGTTATAGGTTCGATGTCACTCGAAAGAAACGACGTTTTACATCGTATCATCGTATGTATCGTTCAAAATATTCATCCGGTGCACAATCGAAGCCCATAGCGGATACCATAACATGTGTTCTACTAAAGGTAAAAGAGATATTTTTTAATATTTCATTCCCCGAGTGGGAATCCACTCCACTACCGCGTCTACAGTTACACGCTTGTGCCCCTCTGCCACGACGGCCTCATAAGATATAACAAATGTGAAAAGTGAGTGTTGAGGCCGCCTTGGCGCAGTGGGCGCCTGACTATAAACGATCATGGGTTCAGTCCTCACTCAGAGAAATGATGGTATTTTTTTTTTATATTTTCCCGCTCTGGTAGAGAAAACGCAATATTGTGTTCCGCCACTATACACAAAGTGTATCGAAAATTTGGCATACGTGAAGAACAGAGTGCTTTAACACTAGGCTTTCTATGCCTACCCTGCTAAGAGGGAAAAAGACAGACAGACAAACCGTAGGCGGATCAACGTGAGTATAACGTACCGTAACGTAGATTATAACGTAGTAACTTTACTTTTCCACCTTTTCGCCTTATTGGACGTTAAATTTCGATACATAAGGAAGACTCAAGAGCGAGTAATTTTAAATATGAAAATAATTCAACTTTTACATTTAGCCAGTATTGGCATAGGGAAACGAAGTGTGACTGGAAATGCAACAGGTGGTGGATTCAATTCCCACTTGGAGAAATGAAATATTTAATATTTTTATTTTTTCGCTCTGATGTCGAGGCAAAGCGTTGAATTATTGAATTCACTTCAGCCACTCAACATGTAATGTTTCTAGAATTCGGTAGAAAATAAGGAACAGAGTGTCGTAACACTAGACTCGCTCTGCCTACCTTACTGTGTGCGGGATATACCGAGAAGCTAACTAAAAAATCTATAAAATTATTTTAAAATGTTATCAAAATAAAATAACTCTTATAAATGGTGATACAAAAATCCACATTCAGTAGAATTTGTATGATATATTGACTTTGAACTTTGAACTTAAAATTTTGAACGTAATGGGGTTTGAACCCGTGCCTCTTTGGAAACCGTTCAAGAACGTTGAACGTATGGCTTAGTTGGTCGGAGTCTTGGACGATTTCAAACAGGCGCGAGCTGAAAACCCGCTACGTTCACAATTTTTATACGTTTTCATAATAAGTATTTTTCTTTCCTAAGTGTAGAATAAACACTTAAAAAATATTAAAAAAAGAATATTTATATTGGACGGTTAGCTAAGAACGCTGTGACTTAACATTCAATTCTGTTTTTCTTGCTTATTATGAGCAGAAAGCATATGGGAGACTAAAACAAAAAAAAGTAAAGTAAAGCTTCATGTGATAAAATAATAATTTCAAAAGTTTTGGACGAACGAATATTTCATATAATTTACCACTATTTTCGTAGCAATAAATTCGTACGAAAATAGAAACAAATGTGACTCGTCTCCTTAAGTGATAGTAGTGATTTCTCGTAGAAGATTGAATGAGATGAACGAGCTGTTAGGTTACCTTTTAAAGATAATCAGCTAAGGCAAACTCCTTAACTATTAAAAATTAAAAAATTAAATTAGCTTCACGCTGTATCCCGCACACAGCAGGGTAGGCAGAGGGAACCTAGTGCTAAGACACTCCGTTCCCCACTTTCTGCCGAATTCTGGAGGCATTGCGTGTTGAGTGGCAGAA
>DWQW01010576.1:0-12039 GCA_018249695.1 Heliconius erato demophoon
TTATAAAAAGCTCAGCTTTTTATATTATTTTGTAAAATACTAGTAGCTTAATCAGGCTTTACTTGTTAAAATATATTTATCATTTGTAATTTTAGGATTCTGTTTTATTTATGATATCTGTGTTAGAAAGCTAAATATTTAGTTTAGTTGAACTAGTTAATCTCAGGAACTACTGGTATAAATCTTCTTAATGTAGCCCACTGTATCTGCGGTCTTTTACCTCGGGGTCTAATATCTTGGGTACTTAGAGTGGGTTTTCAAATATATCACTATTTCTATTTTTTTCATGATACTTAGCTATCACTATTTTCAAACGAGAGGGAAGCCGCAGTTTAAAGCTACCTAATTAAATAAAGATTTTTTTAAATGTCTATAATTTTTAAACGTTCTTATTTTATAATTAAATTATAATTATTTGAGGCCAGTTGTGGCGCAGGGGCATCAAGTGTGACTGTGTGACCGGTTGTGGGTTCGATCACCACTCGAGGAAGTTAAATATTTGTTGGCAAAACGCGGCATTGAATGAATGCCACCACGGACGGAGTAAACACTACGTTCGTGGTGGCAGAGGAAACAGAGGTTTCCTCAGCCTACCCTGCTGTGTGCGGGATACAGCGTGAAGCTGATTTATTTTTTAGATTTTTTTTTTATTTTATAAATAGCTACGCGGACATTTAGTGCGCAGTCAATAACGTGGTTATGTAGTTAAAATTTCATATTGCCCAACCGGATTGGGATACCAAAATTTTAAAATTTTCCCTTTAAAGGGTGTCGGATGTGCAGTCGAACACTTTATAACTGTGCCACAATGGCTTTATTCTGATATATTTTCGTATTTTTAAAATATTATTTCGCCTTAATAAGGATCAAACTATAGATATTTTAGTAATAGGATATATTTATAATGTGGCAGGTCCTATTATTTCTATTTCGTAATATTGGTACAGATATAGATTATAAATAAATAAATAAATCACGCTTCACGCTGTATTCCGCACACAGCAGGGTAGGCAGAGGGAACCTATTGTTAAGACACTCCGTTCCCCACTTTCTGCAGAATTGTGGAGGCATTGCGTGTTGAGTGGCAGAACTCAACGCCGCGCTTTACTTCGACACCAGAGCCAAGAAATGGAAAATATAAATTTAAATAAATATTTCAACTTCTCGAGTGGGGATCGAACCCACAACCAGTCGGTTTTATAGTCACACGTTATGCCCCTGGGCCACGACTGGCCTCAGATATAGATTATCTTTATGTAATATAATATACTTCTATTGTATTTTAGGTAAAGTTTTCTAGGTAAGCTGCTATAAAACCTTCAACCGTTGTTAATGTCTAAAATTTCAATTACGGTTTTTTAACGAAGAAACCAAAGGTTCTATACAAAATAACCTTATCGCTGTATCCCGCTTAGCGGAGTAGACAAAGGGTTCCTTCCCTTCACTTCAATTTCCGCCAATTTTTTTAAGGAATTGCGTGGTGGGTGGCGGAACTCACGCCGGGCTTTTGCCTTGGAACCTGAGTGCGTTAATGAAAATAATAATATAACTCGTATAATATAATAATTCATTCTCCTGAATGAGAATTGAACCGACAACCGTCGCGTTATAACCACACCCTTGTGCGCCTGCGCAACGACGCTTCTTTATTCGACGCTTATATTTATTACGCTTAACTTTATTTTCTTCTTATGATGAGTTGTACCCTAAATATGGGAATTGGTTTAGCATTTTTGAAGAAATCAACAAAAACGAAAAAAAAAACACGCCTATTTATCGTTTGAGTTTGTGTTTTTTCAGTTAATTTTGTATCTTTTTTTGGAATATCAGAAATATAAGGGTGAAAGTTTATACATAACAAAATTTGAGTTTTATTTTTTAACAAAGAAGACAAAGACAACAGGGGAACACAAAGAAACAAGGGATTTTTTTAGCGCCGTATTCCACATAAAGCAAGGACCTACCCTGCTCCTAAGTTACCTTGTAATCTGGGAACCTAATGTTAAAAGAACGCATCTTTTTAAGACACTTTCGTTTCCTGACTTCTGGAAGCATTGCGTGCTTAGCGGCGGAACTCAACGCCGCGCTTTGGCCGCGCGTTACCAGAGCGAGAAAATGGAAAAGGCTTTGTGGATTAAAATCTTAAAATATAATTTAAAAACATATTCATACGAAATAGCCACTATAGACATCACAGCCAGTATTTTATTTTCTCAACATTTATATGTTTATCTTATTTTAATATTTAAAGTAAAATCAACAACTATAACAGAATTGTATGATTTGTTAACCTATAAATATACCGACGTGACTCATTTAGTAAGTCGTTGATTAAATACACGTTGGTAGATTCGAATCCACTATAATATATAAAATATAATAATAATACTTTATTACATAAAAAAAACAAAGAAAAATAAAATTACATTTCATGATAGAAAAAACGTGCAATGGCGGCCTTATCACTTAGAGCAATTTCTTAAGGACAACCATTTGAAAGGATTTATTTCGCTCATTTCGAAATAAGAGTCCCGTAAAAAAAAATTATGAATTTATTGCAAGAAATAAAATAGGAAAAAAAAAAAAATTCTACTCTGTATCCTACATATTGCAGCGTAGATAGGAATCTAGTGCTAAAAAATTGATTTCCAACTTCGCACCTAATTTTCTAGCTCAGCGTAACTGGCGGAACTCAACACCGCATGATGTCCTTTAAAAAAAATTACATATTTAAATCAAAAAACTTACAAAATATAGTAAAATCTTGATATCCATGTCTAGTTCACGCGGATCTTCACAGCCAACTGACAACTTCTATTCTCGAACTTCGGGAGCAAAAAATGCGGGTTGTTTTTTATCAAACAAATAAATTAAACAGTTTCACTCTAAATACGTAAGGGAAATGACGATAATAGTTCGAGAGCGGTCGTTTTATAATCTCGATGACTCATTGACATCGGGGTATGCCTTTGTTTTAAGGGATTGTCCAAGGTTCTTTTCTGTTTTGGGTATTTTTCATGTTATGTTGGGTTAAATCTGACAGTGCATGTTATGATTGCTGGTTAAATTTGAAACATTTTACTGTCAACTCATTTTTCTCTTTTAATCACTTGGTTGTCTATTTTTATCACTACACTCCGAAATACGAAGGAGAGAGGGAGAAAGAGAGAGAGATGTCGGGGAATGACGTTTTAACACTAGATTTTCTTTTCTTAACTATGCTGATGTGAGCAACGCAATCTGTATTCATTAGTTTTTGCAATATTAGTGCATTTGTTTATGGCCTGTAGTGGCGCAGCGGCACGAGTTGTGACTGTAAAACCGACTGGTTGTGGATTTATTCTCTACTCGAGGAGATGAAATATTTACTTAAATTTATATTTCCATTTCTTCGCTCTGGTGTCGAGGTTAAGCGCGGCGTTGAGTTCTGCCACTCAACACGCAATGCCTCCAGAATTCGGCAGAAAGTGGGGAACGGAGTGTCTTAACACTAGGTTCCCTCTGCCTATCCGGCTGTGCGCGGGATACAGCGTGAAGCTGATTTATTTATTTTTACTAACTGACGTAATATCATAGCAACATGGCATCTAGCTTTTTCACAAAAAAAAATTGAAATTGTATAATTTAAATGCATTTTACTTATCAATTCAATAATAAAGTCGGGAGGCAAGTAGGGCAGGGTCACAAAGTGTGACTGTCAACGTAAAAGCGCGCAAAGGTTGCAGATTCGATTTCTACTCGAGGAAGTGAAATATTTAATATTTTCATTTCGCGTGGTATAAAAATATTGAATAAGAAATTCAATATTTATAAATATTTCGTTTTTCTTTATGGTACCTTATATAATAAGGACCTTGACAGACAGACAAACCTAAATATAAGTAAATTATTGACCACAAGATATTTATTAGTAATAATTATAACAATTATAAGGCCCAAAGTCGCGAATTGCTTGCATTTTTGCCACATCCGTATTGTATATTACTCATACTTAAAATCGATTCCCTTCATTCAGATGACTAAATCTATAAAGACTGTCACAGTTTTTTTTTTATTAAAATCAAATCAGCTTCACGTTGTATCCTGCGCACAGCAGGTTAGGCAGATTGAACTTAGTGTTAAGACACTCCGTCCCCAATTTTTTGGAGGCATTGCGTGTTGAGTGGCAGAACTCAACGCCGTGATTTTCCTCGACACCAGAGCGAAGAAATGGAAATATAAATTTAAGTAAATATTTCATCTCCTCAAATGGGAATCGAACCCACAACCAGTCGGTTTTAGACTCACAATCTGTGCCCCTGAGCCACGACTGGCCTGTGAATTAAATTTAAATATTTTTCACTTCTCTGCTCGGGTGAAAAAGGCAGCGTTGATTTTTGTTACTAGCATTGGAGTCTAATAGCGACAGGTTGTGGATTCAAATTCTACTCTAGTAAATGAGATATTTAATATTTTCATTTCTTCGCACTGTTCAGTTCCAACACTCAACACCCAATGCCCAAATTCGGAGTAAAATGCTAAACGGAGTGTCTTATCTCTAGATGCCCTGTGCCTAACCTGCTATGTGCGGGATATAGCGTGAAGCTAAAACAAAAAAATCCAATGTAAACCCTTCCATATATGGGCATATAGTGAGAAGGATCTTAATGGTCAATCAGAGTTGCTGTCGAGAACTAGTTAGTATAATATATTCCTTTCTGTAGTCTCTAAACATGGTGTGGGTTGAGTTCCGCCATGCGTCACGATCTTAGACTGATCGTTGTATATGGATGGAGATATTGGGTGGAGATAATGTATTCCACATTTTAAGAAATACTTAAAAGAAATTGTTTTCATTAGAAAAAATATAAATTTTTAATATTGTATTTCAAAGACACAAAGTAGAGTAAGAAATATGTGGAATAATATTCTATACATATTGAGTTAACACTATGCGCTATTTTATTTTGAAGATATACTTTGAGATTATTACGATATATTACAGCAGTGTATAGATGAAGTAGTTTTAGGTACGATTCCTTTTCGGGGAAATATCAGATTATTATATTATATTAAAATATGGAGGTGTCTATCTCACTTGCTTCGATAAAACTCACACGGCGTTCGATGTCGTTGTTTACATATATATTTGGGTGGAAATCGGAAAACAGAATGTCTTGACACTTTTTTATATACTTTTTTTAGTTTCACGCTGTATCCCGCACGTATAAGGGTAACTTGAGGGAACCCGGGAACTGAATCCGGGAGTTAAGACACTCCGTTCCTATTAGGATACTTGTTTTCTCCACCTCCGTAGCTTTCTATGCTTTTTTTATATGCAAAAAATATTTTTCTACGTAAATATGGATAGAATTATTATTCATATACTTCCGAGAGGAAGTTATTTATATTTTGCAACCGGACTTTGAATTTGCTTTAAAATCATATTGGAATATTTGAGAGTAATTTTAAACTTAGTTTGTATACAAAGTTAAAATGTTATTAATATGGAAATAATCTTTGTTTAGAACGAGAATTTGCATTGAGTTTTTTAAAGTAAATATATTCTGTTGTGTTCATCATCTCCATTCAAGATTGGAGATATGGAGAGGGGAGAGCCTGACAAGACACTACCCACTTTCTGCCGAATTCTGAAAGCATTGCGTATTGAGTGGCCGAACTCTACACCGCGTTTTTACCAGAGCGAAGAAATGGAAATATAAATTTAAGTTAATATTTCATCTCCTCAAGTGGGGATCGAACCCACAACCAGTCGGTTTTAGACTCCCAATCTGTGCCCCTACGCCACGACTGGCCTCTGTATTGAATTTAAATAGTTTTCATTTCTCATATGAGACTTTCAGATTTGACATTCTAAGTGTAAAATTATTATAGCTTCTCCGTTTTAGTAAGACTAAGCATGACACTGACATTGAGTTCCGCTACTCAATTATGGCTAGCACTGTCTTAAATTTAGGCAGAAAATTTTCTCGACACTAACTAAGCTGGATCGAAATTCTTTTACAATACAAAACATAGCGCTGCTGAACATAGGACTCCCCCAAGGATTTCTGACGATCAGACGATCTGGACATACTTAGACGTTTCGGTGCTGTACCAGAGTGGCACCTTGTAATTATATAAAGGCTAAACTAAAAGTAATTATAGAATTTGCAACTACAAACTAAATTACGTTGGTAGACGAGTTTGTAACTGCATTAGTTGAAATTTTGTTCGCAAAGTGAAGCAAAATGGGTCATATGGCACAGTTAGTATGGCATAGTGTTGAAAAGTGCAGCTTCGAATCTGCAGTGCCTAACTAATGTTAGCGTATTTGGTGATAAGAGATTCAGTGTTAAGACACTCCGTTCCACGTGTTTTTCTAAATTTTCAAGATATTACTTTGAGTGGCAGAGTACAGTGCTACGTTTCGTCTACCTGTGTGGAAAAATTAAAATAGTTAAATATAATCATTCCACGCTGTGTCCCGCGCATACCAAGGTAGGCAGAGGGAACCTGAGAACCTAGTGTTAAGATACTTAGTTCCCCGTTAACACATTTCCCTTGTCCACTTTCTGCTGGTGCGTTGCTGCTCTAAAATATAAAATAATTAATATAGTAATCATCTAAATACATAAAATATTTAATATTTTCTCTCTCTTTCGTTCTGGTTAGTTCCGCTACTCAACACGCAATGCCACTAAAATTCGGCGGACCCAGCTATGTACGAGACACATCATGAAGCTACAAAAATTCATCGACAGGTATCGAATTTACACCAACTGTGCTTACAGCTCCACGGCGCCACGCCGGCTTCGACTATCTATTAAATGAACTCTACCGTTAGTTTAAACTTGTTAAAACTTTTACATAAAACTACAGTAACTAGTTGCGTGACGATTTAGTTATAAACTTCACCCTTACCGACGTAGGTGCTATTAAGAAGGTTACTTTTACCCTCATATGGTAAGAGTGGGTTTGATATGGTTTACAAATTTATAAAATGTGATTTAAATTTGATACTCTCGTCCAAATAGTATTAATTTGAAGGATGAATTAGTAATGATTGAGGCCAGTCGTGGCGCAGCGGCACGAGGTGTGATTGTAAATCCGACTGGTTGTGGGTTCGATCCCCACTCGAGGAGATAAAATATTTGCTTAAATTTATATTTCTATTTCTTCGCTTTGGTGTTGAGGTTAAGCGCGGCGTTGAGTTCTGCTACTCAACACGCAATGCCTCGAAAATTCGGCTGAAGTGGGGAATGGAGTGTCTTAATACTAGGTTTCTTCTGCCTACCCTGATATAATGTGAAATTAAAAAAAATAGTTATATTTTCAGCAAGACAGTGCAGTGTTTAATTTCTTCACTTAACATGTCGTTCTCTCCGTTCATTCCATCTCCAATTCGGATGGAGAGCGAGTATATTAAAACTAGATTCCTTTTAACTACCCTGTTATGTAGGGGACATATCAAATAAAAAAATTAAATATAAACTGCAGTAGATGTATTGGACCTGGTGACAAAGTGCAATAGCGTCTGACTGTAGACGGCGACTGTGAGATCGATATTTAAATTATTTATTTACCCACTATGTTAGACTGCGCGGTGTTAAGTGTTTTGACACTCAACATCTCAATCAAAAATTGGGCGGTGTGTGAAGAACGGAGTGTCTTAGCAGGCCAGTACAATGCTTTGGTTCATTCTCCTTGTATCATAAAGGATTTTGGCTTGACCAAAGGAGATCCTGGCACCAACACAAAGTTTCAAGATATAATTCATTCTCATTGATATAATCATCTTCTCATATTTACTGATGCAACGAAGCTTTCTAAAGAAAGGTACGTTGGTGAAAAATTCAAAATTATTTTGCAATATAAATATCTTCCAAGTCTTCTGCGCTTACAGATAAGGTTGTTGCTTTATTAGAAGCAATCCTGTACACGCGCTCCTATGACTTCAGACAGAAGTCTATTTTTACTTATTCGCTAAGCTGCTTAATAGCGTTAAGAAGTAACCGTTTCATAGTAAATTGAGATCTTCAATTGCTTTAAGGATTTGTGAAGAAGTAAACTCATGTCTTCTACAGAGCTTAGATATTAATTTAGTTTCGATTCCAGGGCATTCTGGAATTAATGGAAATGAATCCGAAGACTTCTGTACTAAACTAGCTATCCAGTGTGGCACTTTAAAGCATTTTTCTATTTCGGATTAGGATACATCAACAAATCCTTGAACTCATCTGGAGAAAACTCTGGAAAAAATCAAAGGCTCTGAAAGGTAAGTACTATGCTTCTATTCAACCTACTATCCCAAGGCGACCTATGTTTTATTCTCAAAAGATTACTGAACGGATGATTATATCAACAATTCGTCGCTTGCGCTTTCCACATGCATGTATAGCTGTTCATCTGGCTAAGATCAGGGTCAGGGACCAT
The DNA here is from genome assembly GCA_018249695.1 of Heliconius erato demophoon. Taxonomy (NCBI): domain Eukaryota; kingdom Metazoa; phylum Arthropoda; class Insecta; order Lepidoptera; family Nymphalidae; genus Heliconius; species Heliconius erato. The sequence goes on from DWQW01010576.1 coordinate 8,416, forward strand.
TCTCTGTGTAATACGGGCCTTGACGACGGCTGTCCTTCTCACATCCTTTTTGCTTGTCCTCAATTGATCCGTCCCTTATATGATATCCTTCCCCTAAAAGTTCCTCGTCCCCTTCATTTTCAGTGTTGTTTAGTCCGCTATGTAAATGTTTATAAATAAATGTGTAAATAAATATATTAAGTATATCAAAGAGCACAGTCATAGCGCAGTGGCACAATGGTGTGACTGTAAACGCGATTGGTTGTGGATTCGATCCCTATCGAGAAAATTTAATATTTATTTAAATTTATATATTTAATCTGGTGTTGAAGCAAAGCACGGCGTTGAGTTCCGCCACCTAACACGCAATGCCCTCAAAATTTAACGGAAAGTGGGGAACATACATATATGACTCCTCCTTACTTACATCGCTTAATAATAAAAGATTTTCGAGCCGTCCTCGACACCAGAGAAAAGAAATGGAAATATAAATTTAAGTAAATATTTCATCTCCTCCAGTGGGGACCGCACCCACAATCAATCGGTTTTACAGTCACACTTTGTGCCCCTGCCGAAAGGCCAAGTTAGTTGGTAATTTATTCGATACGATTCCTATTAAAAAGAACTTGATAAGTACAAGTATCGAATACAAAGTATCGAGTACAAAGGATCGGTATCGAAAGGCAATGTAATCAATACCACAAAGTATCGATACTTTTTTCGTGTCTCTATACACTGTTACTGAACTGCAATGAAATATAAAAAAACGGGTTAAGTGCGAATTGTACTCACCCACCGAGGGTTGCATATCAATTTCAGGATTGTAGGTCAACGAGAAGTACCAATTGTAAAACTTGACAACTTAAGTTAGTTAACTTTAATATGTATAGAATTTTTGTATGAAATTAACTACAATTATAAGATCGAATACTTTTTGTGATTTTTTTTTATTTGTACTACAAGTTCTCACTTTTTATATGTCTATAAGTTCTTTATTTGACTATAACTATAATTAGTTTCACGCTTTATCCCTTGCGGGGTAGTCAGAGAGAACGGAGCGCCAAACGGTCTCTACATACCTCTTTCGCCTCGTCCACTGTCATCAACCTCTTCATACATGCCCTCCGGGGGGTCATGCTTTTTACGTGACCTTGCTCCAGTATCTTTGAAACTGTGTTTTCGAAGGTCAACCGAGGTCTCCCCCTATTAAAAAGCCCCGTATTTTATTTCAAAAGCTAAAAATAAATAAAATCAAAACAAAAAATATATATAAAAAGGATCAAATCAGCCAAGCTAGGCTATGGCACCCTCCTTGAGGTGACAAATGCTTCACAAAGAACTCGGTTTCGACTCGGTATTGTTATAAACTAATTGTAGTGAGTTTCATCTGAACGGGTTTGCCAACTTCGACCAGCTTGGCGACTGGTGTCCCTCAAGGAGGCGGATCCCGGACGAGGAGCTTTAGTGCGTCGTTATATACGTCAGCTTTGAGAATATTTCAATAGCGCGATTCAGGAATTGTATGAAATATGTATACCGATTTAACTTGTTTTTTTGTAAGATTGAAAAAAATAATCTCAGGACATACTGGTTCGAATTGAAAATGTCTTATTGTGAATGTAGAGATTGGAGTGCCTGAGTCTTTACACTAGGTTCCCTCAATCTGCATTCTACCCTGTTATATATGAGATACAGCGTCAAACATAAAGTAAAACCGAAATTAGTTCTTTAATATTTAGCAAATATTTATTTCGCACTGTTAAATAAGGCCGTCATGACGTTCTTGTAAAGTACCTGTAAGTTCGTAGTAGTTGTCAGTTCAAATATGGACACATATTGTTCCGAAAAATGGACAACCATAGAAGTTGAAAAAATATGTATTACAATTTTAATAAATATGTAAATATGCCTCCATATAAACCATCTATCGAAACGGAACGTATCGAAAATAGGCCAGTCGTGGCGCAGGAGTCTGTGATCCTGGGCACAAGTGTGCGACAGATCGTGGGTTTGATTCTCCTATTCGAGGAAATGAATTATTTAATATTCTCATTTCTTCGCTCTGGTAACAAGGCAAAACGCGGCGTTTACTTTCGTTACTCAACACGCATAGCCTCCAGAATTTGGTGGAAAGTGAGGAATGGAGTGTCTTAGCATTAGGTTCCCACGTTCCCCTGCTATGATCGAAATACAATGTAAAGCTAAAAAAAAACAAAATATATAAATTTTCCTAAGCGAAATTTGAACCCGAGCTACATTCATACACTGTACTATGCTATATTGGCGTGTTTTATTTATTTAAATTTAATAAAATATGCTACCGTTGATCCCTCTTTGCGGCGATCTGACACGATGCAGTGCAGTTCGTGTAATTAAACAATAATAATATTTTGTTTTGTAAAATATTCAGAATTTCAAATTGAAAATTAATCCGTTACAGTATTTATTATGAAACTGGCTTTTTATATGTAAAATTTATAAACATACATTTATGTACATATTTCAATTTAACGGTAAAGGCTATAAGCAGTATTATGACGTAGTACGAGGCCGTGGTGGCTCAGGAGTGCCAGTGTGTAATGTAAAGCGTTAATTGTGGGTTTGATTCGCTGGGAGAATAAATTATTTTTTATTAGTATTTTATTTTTTTCACTCTGTTACCAAGGCAAAACCTTGAGTTCCGCCACTCAACACACAATGCCTCAAAAATTCTGTGGAAAATGGGGAACGGAGTGTCTTAACATTAAGCCCCCTCTGTTTAACCTGCTATATGCGATAAATAAATAAAAATAACAATAATAAATTTTCAATACGAATTCGAAGTAGTTTCTGAGATTGGCGATCGGATAGCGTTAAATCGATGAAAATTTTCATCTTTAAAATATTATTATAGATAGATAGATAGATATACATAAATTAAATAAGGATATGGAACAGCTCCGTTCGATACGATTAGTGCGCTTCACAGTGCTTTGATATCGTTCGTGGCAGTTTAATATTCTATTCGTTAAACGAAACTAGTATTATTGGATCTTTATCTAGAATAAATAATAACTAATACTACTACTACTACTACTACTACTAGGGGTTAATTTATATAAAGTATTATATTCAACTATTATTTAGCTTCGCGCTGTATTACGCTTATTGTGGGCTAGGCAGAGGGAACCTAGCAACCGCATTTTGAGGTACTGAGTGCTAGATGACGAAATGCTGCTTTGTCTTGTTACCAGAGCCATGAAAAAATTATTCCCCTAAGTGGAAATAGAACCCACAACGGTTCTGTTTACTATTAGACGATTGTGCCGCTGTGCCACGGCGGTCTCAAAATATTGTGTAAAGTATTCTTTTGAAATTGACGAAAAGATATATTTACCACAATATTACAAAGACAGGTCCAGCCCTCAAAAAGTTTGTGGTCCCAGCCACCTGAAATGGGTCAGGTGCAAGGCGAACCACGAGCAGTTAGCTGTTGCCCGCGACTTCGTCTGCGTAAATTTCGAGTTGAATGTAGATAATCTTATCTCTATATATAATAAGACAGTAAAAATATTTTGTCTGTACATTTAGTAATTTTGACTGAAATGGATAGAGGGACACTTAAAAAGACTAATAGAAAGCAAAAAGATTTTTTTTGAATTTCTT
>DWQW01010577.1:0-12039 GCA_018249695.1 Heliconius erato demophoon
TGAGTTCTGCCACTCAACACGCAATGCCTCCAGAATTCGGCAGAAAGTGGGGAACGGAGTGTCTTAACACTAGGTTCCCTCTGCCTACCCTGCAGTGTGCGGGATACAGCGTGAAGCTGATTTTTTTAAGTGTAACAAGTAGCGGGCGTGGCGGCGCACCTTCTCGGGGATGTACCGCTCGGGGATGAGTATCTTGCGCGGCGCGGCCAGCAGCTGGTCGATGGAGTCGCGCGCCGAGCGCACCACGTCCGGCGCGCCCCCCGCGCGCACCGCCCGCGCCAGGTCCGCGTCGTCCCGCGAGCGCGCCGCCCCCGCCGCCTGCCGACACACCTCACATGTTATATTGTTAAAATACGGCGGAAAGTGGGAAACGGAGTGTTTTTAAACTAAGTTCCTTCTGCGTACTCAGATGCGTGCGGGATATAGCGCCAAGCTGATTTCATTACAATTTTGTTACTGTTCATGTTTTAGAACTCTTTGGACATTAACAGATCAACAAGTGTGAAAACTGTGAAAACACATTCTATTGTACATTAAAAAAAGCAGAGTTCAAGTTCAAAATTTATAATTATTTATTTATTTTTATTTTTTTTTTATTGATTGTTATATCTGAGTTTTGAGAAAGTATTTACAAAGAATTCTATATATAGTCATATATAACTTATAACATGTTACTACCGCCGTACACCGTGGGACCGTTCAAGTATTACGTAAGCAGTTTTTTTGCAATTTTTGACCCCCCCCCATATGTCATCAAAAATAAGCAATCCTCTTACCCCCTCCCCCAATGCTTACGTAAACACTAGCATATAATTTTTTTAAGGTATTTTTTATTGATATTTTATTTGTATCTACATATATAAAAGAACATGTTCCCACTGACTGAGACACACGCACAGTCGTAACCGCTGATAGTAGAAAACGATAAATGTGGACAGATTCACTTTCGAATTCTGGAAATCCACTAAGAAAGGAATTTGAAAAATTTTAACCCTAAAGGGATGAAATAGGGGTTGAAAGTTTGTATAAAAAAAATTAAAATCAGCACCGATTTTTATAAAAAAATTAATTTAAACTCTTAAAAATATTTCATTGAACACGTGTTTCGTGGTTTATTTTAATTCATCCCCTAAGAGAGAGAGAGAAATAAGATATTGAAAGTTTGTATAGAAAAAATCATCTTTTTTTTATGGAAAAGGACAAGGCAAACGAGCGTTCGGATCACCTGACGGTAAGTGACTACCGCCGCCTACGACCCCGTGCAACATCAGAGGAGCTACAGGTGCGTTGCCGGCCTTTAAGGTGGAGATAGACGCGTTTTTTGAAGGTACCCATATCATATCGACCTGGAAACACAGCCGCGGGTAGGCCATTCCACAGTTCCGTGGTGCGTGGAAGGAAATTCCTACGAAACCGTCCACACCACCTGGATACGTGGCAATCCCAGTAGTGGATTGCCACGTATCCAGGTGGTGTGGATGACATTTCATTTTATGGCGTACTGTGCGGTTAGAAAATTCGGCAGCAGGTAACAGGTCAAACAGTTCTTCAGAATTCTCCACATGATAAATGCGATAGAGAACGCACAGCGAGAAGACGTGTCTACGCAAAGCCAAATTATCAAGCCTTTCACAGATTATTGGGTCCCCAATGATTCGAAAGGCTCTACGTTGTATGCGATCAAATGGTTCAAGCTAATACTGGGGTGCAACAGCCCAGAGATGAGAACAGTACTCCATATGAGGCCGAACCTGGGCCCTATATAGGGCCAAACGGTTTTTGCGTGAAGTACCGTCTCGCTCTGTTGATGACCCCCAGTTTCTTCGAGGCCAACTTGGCCTTGCCTTCCAGATGATCGCGATGCTGGCAGTCACTCGAAACATTAAGGCCCAATACACTGATACTGGGCGCGGCTGTAAGGGGAATGTTCTGAAAGACTGGTGATACGATAAATGGGATTTTTTTGTGGTTAACGCGCAAACTTGTGTCTTCAGGGGGTTAAAATGAACTAAGTTCCTTTCACCCCATGAGGAGACATGTTTAAGGATGCCTCAACAGTAGACACAAGTTTATTTCGGCACTGTTCAGCGTTTTCCGGAGAAAGACTTGCTCGGCCGGAGTAAACAGCATCCACCGTGCTATCATCTGCATAGCAATGAATGCTAGAATCCTCTAACATGTCATTGATATGCAGAAGAAATAGCGTAGGGGACAGCACGCAGCCTTAAAGAACGCCAGCGTTCACGGGTATATGTTGGCGTTCCACTTGCATAAATTCTCGGGAAGCCCATAGGATGGAAGTTTAGCCAGGAGCACCTCATGCCACACTCGATCAAAGGCCTTCGCCATGTCCAAGCTAACTGCCAGGCCCTCTCCCTTGCTTTCAATAGCCGCAGCCCGACGGTGGCTAAGGTAAACCAGAAGATCACCGGTTGAGCGACCATGGCGGAAGCCATATTGTCGGTCAGTAAGTCATTAATTAATCGATGATCCTCTACATAAACCAAGAGCTGGCTATTGATAATGCTTTCCAAGATTTGTGAGAGCAGGTAGGTGATAGCTATAGAGATAGCATAGAGATAGCAGAAGGTCCAATAAAAAGGCATTGTGGTTGTCCACGTCCGGGAGTCGCGTTGGCGACTCAACCAATTGGGACAAATGCAGCCCTCCCCGCGTGGTCGGTGGTGCGTGATCCAAGCCAACTGGCATTGTGCGCATTAAAATCGCCAAGTATCACGACCTCAGCGCCAGCTCAGCTAAGTCGCTACAGATTTTAATAAAATTTGAAATTTAGACTGTTGACAATGTGCCATTCCCGCTAAATCAGTGGATCCCAACCAGTGGTCCGCAGAGGTCTAAATATGGTCCGCAAGCGATATATTGCGAATCGAACCCACAACCGTCGCGTATACAGTCACACGATTTTGACACTGAACTACAGAAGCTTCTCGTACCACAGAACAGAAAATTTACCACAGTAAATTTTTATTATACCTACATAGTGGTCCCCACTACCAAGAATGATAGAAAAGTGGTCATTGATGAAGATAGGATTGGGAACCCCTGCGCTAAATAGATATAATAAACTAATATATTATATTAAAGACTAATAGTTATATCACAATTATTACACATTTTAAATGAAACTATTTTAACCGGATTAATCGTGTATATTTCAGATTATACATTTTGGAGTCTACCCGTGACCACGGACTACTGTAGTGTTCGAAACGTCGGGTTTCCAAAATGTATAATCTAAAATATACGCGATTAATCCGGTTAAAATAGTTTCATTTAATAGTTATATCGTCTACCAAATATATGTCTACCAAAATATAGCCATAATATATATGAAAAAATAAATAACTTCTGCTTACGTAATTACTAGCTAGACCCCCCACCCCCCATGTCATCAAAAATAAGCAAACCCAAGACCCCCCGCCCCCCTACAGTGCTTACGTAATACTTGAACGGCCCCCGTGCAGTACTTTTGATGAGTCATGGCCACTCCGTGATCAGCTCTAGAAGATTACACATATATGATTGTAGTATTATTTCTTATATTTAAAAATTCGAAACAGAAATATTATTCCTATCCCTATTATTTTTTTTTCACCCACAGTGCATGTGTTATTTCTTTATTTCTTTTTAATAATTACTTGTACAAACATGTAACAACAACAAAAGAAATATAAATTGACTACAAAATAACTTTTATATTAACTTATTCTTTTAATGAATGATAAGAAATATTTTTTATGTTCAAAATATTATTCACTTTCGCTACACAATTTCAAGCGCCAACACTCTATAATACTAAAAAAAATCTTACATCTCTATTAAATCCATCTTTGGGCATCTCATTTAAAGTCTTGGCACTAAGATGATGAGGCGCGGTATAATGCCTCCTCTTTTCCCTTGGAACTTGTCGTCGATGCATGGAACCGTTATCGTTCATCTCAGTAACAATCTGTTTCGCAGCTTCACTTTTGAATATTGGCGATAACTCCATATTGGATCTCGTCAAACTTATTATACTACTTGTTTTCGACATGTTGGTTAAAGTTCTAGAACTATCCGTTGGACTGGTCGTGTATTGATTTGAAAGACTCCTCTCGTGTTTGTAGTTTCTGTTATAACTACTGCTCAGTGACGATATATCGCGTGAATAGTCGTAATTAGATAGAGATGGACTCGATGGGTATTTGGGACTTTCTAGATTTTTCTCTTGTCTGTAATCGTTTTGCTTGTAATAATCTTCGTATTTATAATCTGTGCGTGGTAGAGATGAGGCTCTGTAGTTGTTTATGGGTTGCACTAGCTCCTCTTCGAGGAACTGGTCTAAGTTGGCGGTGATGTTGGTAGACCAATCGGACATCGGCTGTAAGGAACGTTCTCGATCCCGTTGACGTCGCTCGCTCTCTCGTTTGACGATACGAACTGTTTTTATTTCTTGTTTTTCAACGTTTGATAGGTTACCTGAAAACAGTAAAATGTTAATGATTACAAAATAATGTAATGTAAATTTTAGCTTCACGTTGTATCTCGCACACAGCAGGGTAGGCAGAGGGAATCTAGTGTTAAGACACTCCGTTCCCCACTTTCCGCCGAATTTTGGGGGCATTGCGTGGTGAGTGGCGAAATTTAACGCTGCGTTTTTGCTTTGATACCAGAGAGAAAATGAATGAAGAAAATTAATTTCTCGAGTGGGAAATGAACCCACAACCAGTCGCGTTGCAGTCACACTTAGTGTCATTGCGCCATAACTGGTCTAAGTACTGTAATGTTTATTCATAATATTCTAACAATGTTGTTCCACACTGAGGACAGAAAAATATTTCAGAAATCGTATAAAAATTTGGATTACGTTAATAAAAATCTCTATTTCCGCACGTAATTAAGTACATTATAGAATAATATAGGGACCAAAGCGTACTACTGTGAGTGCAACAGATAAACGACGGATAAAAGTATCTTAATAGTAGGTTCCCTTGCCTACCATGCTATATGCAGGATGCAGCGTGAAAGAAATACTTACTAAAGGCAGAATTGTGCACGTCGTCGGCGTCGGGCGCGGCGGGCGGCGCGGAGGGGGGCGCGGAGGGGGGCGCGGTGTCCACGTACAGCGGCGCGTGCAGGCGCGCGTCCAGCTCGCTCTCGCGCCACGCGCCGCGCGGGCCGGCTGCGGGGACATTATTACATATACTATTACATCTATATAACAGTCGCGAGAGAGAGAATTACCTCTTAATATCTTTGATGTGCAACCTCAACTTCTGGTGAAATAGAAATAACTGTAGAGTCGTGTAATCTATACATAAACTCAAAAACTATAGTTCGAATTAAAAAAATATTTTTGCGTTAGATAATCCCTTATCGAGGAATGTTGTAGACTAAATTTATCGCCACTGTACCAGCGATCAGTTACCACCGGCAAAGCCGCCTATAAAATCTAAGCTAAAATATTTTAAAAAATCTATAAAACATATTACGTATTCTTAAAACCGGTCATCCACTGATTCTTACATTCTTATTAATATTACTTATTCTTATAAACTTGTTGTAACACTATCTATATTGTTATCAATATAGATAATATCCTATAATAAAGTCTATATTGTTACCAAAGGCCACTCGTAGCGCAGGGGTATAAAGTGTGACTATAAAATCAACTAGTTGTGAATTCGATTCCCATTCGATGAAATAAAATATTTGTTTACATATATATTTTCATTTCTTTGCTCTGGTGAGGTGTTTTCGTGTTTTCTCGCGGCGTTGAGTTCTGCCACTCAACACACAATGTCTCCAAAACTCAGTGGAAAGAGGCACTAACACTAGGTTCCCTCTACCTACCGCACTACTGCGTGCGGGATACAACTTCCAGCTGATAATTTATATTGTTATCACCGCTATGAGGAGTTTTTATTAATTTTCGCTACACAAAAAATATTACTTAGAATGATTATTTGGCAACAGAATGTTATTACATATTAAATAAAATATATATTTAAAAATATATATATATTTTTATTGTATACAAAATTTTTTTTTGTTTGCGACACGCGAACTACGCTGCGTCACAACCGTGATAAAATGCACCAAAAACTCAAATTTAAAATCGCTGCACTTATTCTATAAATATAATAAACAATGAATACAATGTGTTTCTGCGACAAAATTATGACTCAATATTAAATCATAGTATATCGATATATCATAATCGATATTAAATTATAGTGCGTGCTTACTTACATTTACTGTGGAAAACGCACTTACTCAAAAAATGTTAAAACTAAATGTCTAGTGAGGCCAGTCGTGGTGCAGTGGCACAAAGTGTGACTGTAAAACCGATTGGTTGTGGGTTCGATCCCCACTCGAGGAGATGAAATATTTACTTAAATTTATATTTCCATTCCTTCGCTCTGGTGTCCAGGTTAAGCGCGGCGTTGAGTTCTGCCACTCATCACGCAATGCCTCCAGAACTCGGCGGAAAGTGGGAAACGTAGTGTCTCACACTAGGTTCCCTCTGCCTACCCTGCCGCGTGCGGGGTGTGTAGTGGCGTACGCACCGGGCACGGCGTCGTGCGAGGTCTGCAGCGCGTGCGACTGGCGCGTGAGGCTCTGCACGGCGCGGCTCAGCTCCTGCCGCTGCAGCTGCAGCGCCGACACCAGCTGCTGCACGCGCGACACCTCTGTGGGGAGAACATAGGTTTTTTAGCTTTATAATTTGTTCTGCGTATAGTAGGATAGGAAGAGGTAGTGTTAAGACACACCGTTCCCCGCTATCTGTCGATTTTTTTTGGACATTGTGTGTTGATTGCGGAAATTAACGCCGCGCTGTTTTGTTAATAAAGGAAATAAAAATATTTCGTTCTCTCAAGCCGGAAATTGATGTTTTACAATTACAGGATGTGCCATGTATCATGGTGGCTTTTAAAAAGATACGAAAGAGCATTATAGTTAACAAAGTTAAATATTGATTATCAATGCTATGTTTGTGGCATTGACTCTTTTACATTTTTCCACGTATTGTGATGTGTTGAATATACATCAAAATTTTAAATATACAGCCCCAAACACAACATTTTTTATCTCTATTTGTCTAACACGTAATTTTTAAAGCTTTTACTCTTAACTAGTTTTCGAATTTCGACTATTAAGATTTTAGTACTTAGTGGAGTGGCATCGGCGCAAATATATCATTATTGCAGCAAACATGCATTTATATAAAATAGTACTGTTGTTAGTCCATATTATAATTATAATGACTATTTAATAATAGTTAAATTTCAATTTTTTCTCCCGATGGCAGCTAGTATATACATACCGTCCTCGAGCACGGCGGCGGGGCGCGGCTGCGCCCGCAGCGCGCGCCGCAGCTGCTGCAGCTCGCGCTCGAGGCGCGCGTTGTCCGCCACCGTTTGTTCCAGTTTCTGCGTTTAAATATTAAATATTCACTTTTATATATCTTTTGGAATTATTATGAGTAAACTGTTTAAAGTACAGTGGAAAAGGCGTGGTCGCTCGTGGCGAGGCAGCCAACTTTCGAGCGGCCACGACTCGTCGACCATACTGCACATGTATAAAAAAAATATATAAGATAAAAACAGGACAGACGACTCAATGGGTTAGTTGATTCAATGGGATAGATGACCCACTTTCTATAAACCTCATTTACAATAAAAATTGGGAATATGTTTTAAATATGTTCCACATGCGGCCCTTATTCTTTTGAAACATAATTTGTTAAGATAAGATGTACAGGGCGATTTTTCTTTTTCGCTTATTTTTATGAGCGAATATATTTGCAGCGGACGTTAAAAATGCTTGAAAATTTAAAATTTATTGCTTTGTAACTTTATAATTATCAAACTTCTTATCATGTTGATAAATGGAGCATTAATCATTATAATTAATCGTCAAAAAAGAATTCCACGAAAAAGCTGAATTCTGTAAAATCTGTAAACGATAAGTAATAAAAGCTTCTTAATAATTCAACATAAAGGAATAAACTAGCTAAATTCAAAAAAAATATACTTATAAAATGTATATTTTTGAAACTACGAGACTTTTTAAAAAAGTGAGGTATCCATGCCATCTTGTAAATGATACGATAATAAAGAACTGGCAAAAATGTCTTAGAAATTTACAATTACATAGAAATTTTGAAGTAGTAAATATTATTTTACACTGAATAAATCGTAACTGTTGCGTTAGCAAATTTAACTTACCAACTTGTTGTTAGTAAAATATTTTATTAATAATTAAATGACTTGTACTATTTTTTAAGACATTACAACAATAAAAATTAAAACCAGTGTATTCAATATTTTCGCGAATTCTGTTGTTATTTCAGTTGAAACACGATAAAAATTAGTTAATTACTATTTTATGTATAGAAAATAACGTATTAAACAACATTTAAATTAAACCATATGGCCAACAATACATAGAGATAAGAAACAATAAAATGTACATATCTATATAGCAATTTTTGTATTGTAAAATTCTAATCATAATATATTAATTTAACATACTAAGCCTAGCTATAAATATGGTTATTTTTTTAAATATATTATTTTTTCATGCAAAAATTATAAAAAAAAACAGTTACATTTACAAACAATAATATGTAAATAATTAACATAACTAATAAAGAATGTTAGCAAAAAGCACTATGGGGTCAAAAAAATAGTGAGTAAGTACACAATAAAAAGGATAATAATATTTTAACATATTTCAAATAAAACTTTTTAACCGGTTAAGTATATAAGTTAATTATATAAATACAAAAAATTGTATATACATTTTTAAAAGATCGATGATTTGAACTTTTACTTTGCAGTTTATGGAGATGTAGACTAGTCACAGTATAATTCTACTAATATTATTAAAGTGGAAGTTGCTGTGGATGGATGTTTATTCAATTTCACGCAAAAATCTATTGAATGAATTTATATGAATCATATTTTAAAATAGTTTTTACATCAGAATAACAAAAAAGATACAATTTATGTAAAAAAATTGTATAATTTAGCTTAAATATAACAATACATTGGAGCGGGCGAAGTCGCGTTTGGATCGCTAATGTGTACTAAATTATTCCCGATGGATGCGGTTAAAGAGTTTGATTTAAAGGAATATAAAATAAAATAAAAGTGCATGGTATAGATGAAAACCTTATAAACCTTAGAATTGTGCGCCAACATGGCGTGCACGCGCGCCAGCTCCGCCTCCAGCCCCGACGGCGCGCGCGCCCCGCCCGCGCCGCCCGGCAGCTTGCTGCGGACACCTGCAAGTACATTTAAATATATTTAAATATAATTTAGACGATCACCGGAAATATTTTTAAGACCCTAAGCCTAAGTAATAAATATAATAAATAACTTAAAAAAAATATAATATGACTATATAAAAAAGGATAATAGGTGTCCTCTAGAACCTCTTTTACCATTTATCTTTGGGAAACAAAAATAATATTTGTACAATGTGTTTAATTATTGTAATGTTTGTTTATGTGTTTTGTATCATAATTTGATATACTAAAGTAATAAAATCAGCTTCGAACACACAACGTTTACAGTCACACTTTGTGCCCCTGCGCCACGACTGGCATAAAATAAATTATTCCATATAATGCATTCCTCTCAGTGGGATCATCAAAAAACTCATTGCGTTGAATAACTTTCCCATTTATATTATTTCCCGATTTCTTGTAGTTAAGCTGGTCTTCTGCAATATACTCCGAATGCAGTGTAACAAATCTCGATCTCAATTATCTGGTTCTTAGTTAAATAGATTCATTATAATTTAGATTTCCAAACGATCAAGATTGAAATCTAGATTTGATTCAAAAAACGCTAAAGACGATTAAAAATTATATCGATTGTTAATACGATTGCTACCTCCCACAGTTAGAATATCATGAGTCATACAAAACTCTTAGCAATTGACCAGAGGGAAGAAATACTAAATACAATATAACTTACCAGTGAGCAACGAGTCAATAGCGTCCTTGTCCGTCTTGAGTCCCTGCAGTATGGCCGCCTCGTCCGCCAGCTCCTGCTCCAGAGCCCACAGCTCCGCGACGCGGACCCTCGCCGCTTCGGTTTCTAGTGGCTTACCAGCTGCTGCACTTTCTATCCATCTGTGTTTTGTTTAAATTTATCTTATTAGTTTAAAAGAACGTAATAAATTATCACTGTGAAATTATTTAGAAAATCATTATTAACATACCAAAATCTATAACCAATTAGAATTTCTTTTAAATTTGATTTTCTGTAGATCTTGAAAACCAATAAAGTCAAGTTGTTACTTAAATTATGAAATTTAATAGATGTGGTTTCATATTTCAGAAAGGGAACATATATTTTGTATCTTTTATACATGTAGAATTAAACGACCAAAAAATAGTGAAGGCAGCTTACTAAACTCATACAGCACACGATAAGAACTGAAATAAAAAGACGAAAAGAAGAAGAAAGAAGACTATTTAAAAACGTCTCACCTTTGTTTCTCTATAGCATGCTCCGTTAGAACTTTCTGTCTTAGCCGTTGATTTCTTTCCAATCTTTCAATAGTAGACCCAGGTCTATTATATAGGGAACCTAATTTCACCATATTATCCACGAGCTGTACTAAAGGTTTACTTTTCTCGTACTGGCTTTCTAGTTCCATCAGATGCATTTTTAATTGTTCTAAACGTTGTAAGCTTTCCTCGCGCTCCTTGGCCTTTAGTATACTGAGACAATCCTGTAATTTGGAAATTTGTGATTAAGTGATAAATTTTCAATATTTATACATTATTAGAATCAAATTTAACAAAATTATTAGATCACACGTAAATATATATAGGATTTGAGATATATTAGGAGATTAGTTTGGTGAGTTTCAGGTTTGTCCATGCATTCGTTGTTTTTTTTTAAACATTTACAGCATACATACACAGTACAAATAAGGGTTAAAACAAACGAATATTATTGTAAAATATCACAAATACACAAAATCTACTAAGTATTTATGAAAAACACATCTTTATCATAAGCAAATACATATTAAGACATACAAAATTAAACAAAAAAAAAACAAAAAAAAGCAAAGAAGCACCTCAATACTATTTATTTGGGCACAGCAGCTTTCAATAGAACGGTGTGTGATGGCGTGTCGACGTCGTAATTGTATCAAAAGTAGAACAAGTTCTTCGTGACTCCTCCCCAATAGTTCTCCAGCGGTTGGTATTTCCCCGATTTCGTTACTTTGAACTTCCTTTTGCTGATATAGTGAACAATGCAAAACAAAACAAATAAAGCACAATTTCTAAGACAAACAAAAACAAAAATAGCACCTAAGGATTTTTTGTGATAAATTATTTATGATAAATTTTATAAAAAAAAATTATAAATAAATGTAAAAAATAAATAAATAACAATAAGCTAATGTGGATTCACAATTAAATATTTTGATTTTTACATGCCATTCTCACTATAGATAATTTGAATATAACATAAGTGTACATTTCAAATTTAAAACATATAAAATCTAGTCCTGATTTGATATAACAACATTTTAAAAATCATGCATTATACAATATATAACTTCGGTATTAGAAAATATTTACCAAGTCATCGTTTTCAGTATTTCTCCGGACTCTAGGACTTACAGCCCTAATAGGTTGCTGAGTTCTCGATGGTGATCTAATAGTAGTCCAAGATTCTTCAGCCCCTATGATATTTAACTAGAAAAGAGATATCTTTATGAATGTGATTTTTTTTAGAAGAAGAAATTATTACTGTAACGGTCTTTTATAAAAAAAAAAGTCCTTTTTATTTAGTGTTGAGGCCAGTCGTGGCGCAGCGGCACGAGGTGTGACTGTAAAACCTACTGGTGGGACTGGTTGTGGGTTCGATCCCCAGTCGAGGAGATAAAATATTTACTTAAATTTATATTTCCATTTCTTCGCTCTGGTGTCGAGGTTAAGCGCGGCGTTGAGTTCTGCCACTCAACACGCAATGCCTCCAGAATTCGGCAGAAAGTGGGGAA
>DWQW01010578.1:0-12039 GCA_018249695.1 Heliconius erato demophoon
ATAAAAGTTGCTTAAATTTATTGTGTACTTTTTACGTGATACGTGTTCACATAAACAGACAAACAGACAAACAGATAAACAGACAAACAGACAAACAGACAAAAATTCCAAAAATGTTGGAAATGGAATCTGTTAGTTATCCTTTAACACCCTGGCTTATTTTTTCTTAAATATTTTCAATGTACAGAAACGACTTTTCTACAGATTTATTATAAGTATAGATATATGAGAATTTTAAACAGTATTTGGTGGTTTTATATTTCTACGTGATGAAAAATAGTTTCTTTAAATTGTTTAGATAACTATTTAGATTCCTAAAAAAAATGTGCCTATTTAAACATTAATATCTATAAAAAATATTATTTTTGTATCTTCGGGTTGCTACCCGTATATATCTAATATTACAACGTTTTTAGAAACGGAAAATATGTTAGTTCATTCTTTTATTTTTGTTACCGAATACGTATCGAATACCTTCTAATCTAAAGCAGCAATCAGGAGTAAAATAATAACTCTGTCTTCGGAATTTAACGTTGGGATACTCACATTTTTTTAATTATTTACAGGAATTTTGGACAACCGAGGTCATTTATTTTACCAAAGTATATGATGTGCCTACTAATTATTTATTATCAATTTATGCATATGGGTTGATTTGTGATAGTTGATTATAGAAAATACCATATTGGGGGAAAACATATTTTCTATAATCGTTATCATCTGAATTATCGAACCACGACTTGTAATATATAAAATTTTACCTCCCAAAATATCCAGTTGCCTTACTTTAAAAATGCATAATTGGAATAAAAAAAATATTAGTTTTCTCAATTACTTGTATTTATTTAACAGTAGCTCAACAACTGGTTAACATAGCAAGGCTTCAGGCAACATTCGTCCACGAGGCCAGGGTCTCTCTTGAGAATACGGTTAGCCAGCCACGGCCAAATAAGTGTCTTCTTGCGAAGGGTCCATGCTGGAATTGATTAAAACCATTTTGTTAGAACAAAACACACTGAACTGGATGTAATATAATTGAGATTAAAATATGTGTATATCTTAATATAAAGCTTTGGTTAAAAAATATAACCGAAAGCGGTAAAATTTTATTTTTTTATCAAAAATCGAAAAGTTCTTAGAAATCACACACAAGCTGCTCGTAACCTACACTGATATGCTGATTTTGTTAATTCTAGCGCCATAAAAAACTGGTCAAGAGTAAATCGGACTCGCCCACCAAGGATTCCGTACCAATTTAAGGATTATAGGCTAGTGGAAATTACTACTAATAAAAGCCGACAAATTTAAATATGCAAGTATTTTGTATGAAATTAACTCCAATTATGAGTTTGTAATAATAGTTCTGTAAAATAAATATAAATTTACATGTTTCGATTTTATCTCTTTACGTGTACTGCTAGCTTAATACTCTCACTTTTTGCCAAATTTAATAATTCTCGGTCAAAGTGAAATACTCTATACGTACATAGGTTTTGATTACGTGCCGAATAAACAAAACTAAGTTTGCGGGTGTGGCCATTCATTTTATTTCAAACGAACGACCAATACAAGTTTGTAATGATTTCTTAGTATGATATGTATATAAATATTAACTTTACAGTTTTTTTCCTTTATTTGTATTGTAAGTTTTCACTTTACGCCAAGTTTCATGTAAATGTAGCTCCGCGGTGCATTTCATAAAAAGTGCAGGAAAAACAATATACATATATGCTCGTGAGCATTATTTAGATTGCATTGACTCAGAAGCACGATTTTTTCAGTGCTAAGCTAAAGGACAGAAAAAAAAATCAGCTTCACGCTGTATCCCGCACACAGCAGGGTAGGCAGAGGGAACCTAGTGTTAAAACACTCCGTTCCCCACTTTCTGCCGAATTCTGGAGGCATTGCGTGTTGAGTGGAAGAACTCAATGCCGCGGTTAAGCTCGACACCAGAGCAAAGAAAGGGAAATATAAATTTACGTAAATATTTCATCTCCTCGAGTGGGGATCGAACCCACAACCAGTCGGTTTTACAGTCCCACCTTGTGCCTGGCCTCAAAGGGTAAAGGATAAAAGACCTAAAAATTTGACATTAATTTCAGCACTCAGCTTCAAGCGATATTAAGATAAATGGTTTTGACGGACAACAAAATGATCTTATAAGGGAACCGTTTTGTTCCTTTTGTGGTACGGAGCCCTAAAAAAATATAACCTATTGAGGTAATATCCACTTATGTAAAATTTTGGAAGTAAATACAATTTATATTACACATATGCTTTCTTACTGAATACCATCACTTTATAAGGAGGTCAATTTACAAATTTCATGTTTAAAACGGTATTGACTTTTACATTTTTTCGAGTAATAATACTTTTTTAAATTTATCCGATCGATTTATATTTTAGTTGTTTTAAATATTCGGTAAAATGTTTTACTTTTTATACTATAATTAGCTTCACGTTGAATTTTGCATAAATTAGGGAAAGTAGAGAAAGCCTAGTGCCTAGTCACTCCGCTTTTAATTTTTCCCCCAAAACAAATCTGATACATAACCTATCTGTCTGTTCATTTTTCCTATTTCCCCTTATTTTGCTCTTTTTATAATAATTCGCCTAGGTACTTTAGGTCCATGGTGAATTTAGAGAAAATTAAATACAGCGATTGTGGATTGGAAATTCAATTTTATTTTTTTTATTCAAAGACGACTTTATTGATTTTGCCACACACAACAAACAAAACATACATTTTTCGATACATTTATATTAACTAAAGATGTAAGGAGCTACGACAAAGTATCGATAAACATCTTAGTCCAACTCTATTATTTTAGCGTTACCGCTGCTATGGCGCTAAGCCTGTCTTGTCTCTATTGTTACATATTACATCATATTCTTTATTCCCTGACGTTGCTTCTCTTGTATTTCTAGAAAGTGATTTAACATTAAGTTAAATTATTTGTAAATTCAACGATCCCGCCTCGGGATGATGAACAATTTTTATTTCTTTACTTTGGTAAAAATAAACAACGCCATGCATACATGCATATGGCAATACGGAATGCCTCGAAAATTCGGGGGAAAGAGGTGGAAGGACTGTTTTAATATTAGTTGTCCTCTGCCTAACTAACTGCTATATGCGGAGACAGCGTAAGGTTAAAAAAAGCATATATCAAGTAATTTCCACCTATTACGCAGGTATTCCATATATTATACAGATATAACATTATTTTTTCTGCCTTTTTATTATTTCTTTTGTCTCACCCGTTCGGGAGAATTGAGACAATTAAAATGTAATTCTTCTCTTGAATGTAAATCAATATTCTAATAATTTATAAGCAATGCATTAACAACAAGAAACTGTATTACGGCGCCGCTATAGCAACATACAAAATTAATCAGCTTCACGCTGTATCCCGCACACCGCAGGGAAGGCAGAGGGGACCTAGTGTTAAGACACTCCGTTCCCCACTTTCTGCCGAATCCTGGAGGCATAGCGTGTTGAGTGACAGAACTCAATGCCGCACCGCCGATATTTCTACAAAATACTACCAAAGTTACATAAAGTTAAACATTTAACTGATAAAATGATACACAGACACTACACTTCCGTTTGACACTTTCCAGTTTCACTATATTATTATCTAAAAGTGCCTATTACATACCGAAATTTTACAATAACAAGTCCACATTCAACTTACTGGCGTCGTGGAAGCTTCTCTTGGCGTCCGCGGCCATTTCCGGTCCAAAGCAATACAATATTCGAGCTTCAGCTAGCGCCCGGCCGCAGAAGGAGCGCGGCCTCTCGTCCGGCATCGCCCCGACGAGAATTATCAGATTTATCAAATATATTAGAATTTTCATTGTGCTCCTGGAATATAATTATTTTTATGTTATTTCTTTTTTGCCAATTTCGTAATAGAGATATTTAAATTAAACGTTGCCTTCTGTATTTTCTTTGAAATGTTGTATATAAAAAACAAACATTGAGGCCAGTCGTGGCGCAGCAGAAGTGTAACTGTAAAACCGATTGGTTGTGGTTTCGATTCCCACTCGAGGAGATGAAATATTTACTTAAATTTATATTTCCATTTCTTCGCTTCGGCGTTGAATTCTGCCACTCAACACGCAATGCCTCCAGAATTCGGCAGATAGGGTGAACGGAGTATCTTAACACTAGGTTCCCTCTGCCTACCCTGCTGTGTGTTTGGGATACAGCGTGAAGCTGATTTAATTTTTTTTTATTTTAATAACATATATAGAGCAGAAGGTACAGTATATAAAACTTTTTACTTGCTCATTTGCGAGTCTTTCTAAAAAGAAAAAAAATTTTTAAAATATTCTATTTGAAAGTTCAAACGAAATGTGTGTATGTTTAACTCAAAGTGTCATGTAAAGGATAAATATGAAATATGTTTATATTTTTATTTACAAGAAAGGAGCACTTATTGAAAACTGTGTGTTACAGTCCTAAGCTACTTATCTCAACTTCCGTTGAAAAATAACAAGCTTGTGTATGATTAAAAGTTCTCTCTAATGCATTTAAAATCAGTGCTTTGCGTCGCAAAATAAACTTTTAGTGGAAATAGAATGTAAAATAAGTCTAACTATGTTTTTCAACTTCAAGTACACATTTTACTACATTTAATTCAAGAAAACAAATATACTACTACTATACAATAAATATACGCAAACAGCAGGGTAGGCAATCTAGTGTTTAGAAACTGCGTTCCCCATCTTCGAATGGCGGAACTCGACGCCGCGTTTTGCCTCGACACCAGAGCGAAGAAATGAAAATATAAATTTAAATAAATATTTCAATATCTCGACTGGAAATCGAACCCACAACCAAACGCGCTTACAGTCACACACTTGCGCCTCTGCGTCACGACTGACATCTTATAAGCAATAAAATAAAAAAAATTAGAAAAATGTTTATTTTTCAGTATAAAAAAGTCACTGTAATAGAATCTCATTTGTCCTTTAGTGTGGAGTTGGTATGACCACACTTCCCTCAGCTATATCGCTTGCGGGTACAATAAAAAGTTTATAAATGAAGCTGTGGTCTATAAAACAGCGGCTATCTGAAGCTTAATGCTTAGAACATTAGCTTTTTTTTAACTGAAACTTTCATTCAACTTGGGTATATAGCTTGTTCTTTATTTTAAACTTAAAGATTTATGTAATAAGTAGTTCGTTTTTGTTTCAATTGTTAAATTAGAAAAAAATATATTTGTGTATATATATATTTTAATTAATTAAATTTTAAGCACTTCATTTAATTACAGAAAGACATACTCAATTCAATTACTTTTTCGTCAACAATTTCACAAAGTTGAAGCTAAACTAAAAAAAATGAGCTAACCTTGGAAAATGCATACATTTTAATCTCGCAAAAGTGCTATTTTTAGGAAAACAAATAGCTAAGGTTGTAAAACACGGCATTGTTGCATTCAATGGGGCGTATTTTTGAAATATGCAAATCACCAGGCGAATTTCACAAGCGCTGTCGTTACAAAAGGTAGGCTACTACAATAGATGAGTATGTGTAAAGTGAAATGTTTACTAAAACTGGACATATATGTACGTCTCGTCTTACTGTTCGAGGCTGTAAACACGATAAACTGTGGGTTTGATTCCCATTTTAGGTAATAGAATATTTAATATTCTCATTTCTTTGCTCTGGTATCGAAGTTAAGCGCTGTTTTCAGTTTTGAGATTCAACACGAATGTTCCCAGAATTTTGCTGAGTGCCTCAACACTAGGCTTCTCCTGTATGCGGGATGCTGCTACACGCGCTATACAGCATGAAGCTAAAAAAATATTACTTTGTTTTTACATGTATAAATAACTAGTGACTCCCTCGCGGCTTCGCCCGCTTGAACTACATAATTGTATATTTACAAATCTGTTTTACTTATGTGACCTAATAACATTATCATTATAAAGACAATATCCATACATTGAAAATTAAACTTTCAGCAATGCAAAAAAACTGTTATTTTTAAGCAACTTTGTCAAATAAAAAACTTTAAATTAATATATTTTTTATATCGGACATATATGTATCGGAAACAAAACTACAATGACGTTTATTGCAAAGTGACGTGACTTGACAGCTGATGGCAAAGCTAGTGACAAAGAACCCGCAACGCTTCATAGGCCGTAGTACCTACGTTACAGTTGCCGTAAAAGTTGTAATTTATTTTAACCGACGTTCGTGATATGTGAGTAATGTTTAGTTTAATGTATGTAATTTATTGAATAAAATTATGATATATTTCAGTCATTAAATATTGAAATAAATGCATAGTTACCAGTGGGAGTGGCCCACGGAACAAAACAGCTAAACTTATTAAAATTTTACTTGTCAGTCAGTACGGATTGCAGAAAATATTTCTTGTGCTAAAACAGAAATTTTTAAATTTAAAATGCAGATCGAGACAATGGTAGCCTGTCTCTTGACGCGCTACGTGATAATGATAAAAATGTACTAAATTAATATTTTATACCGTCTTTTTTCGAGACATTTTGTGTTGAGTGGTGCAACGCCGTGCTTTGTCTAGTTCAAAGACCTTAAATTTAAATATTTTAATTGCAATCAATCGACTTCTACTTTAAGTATGAAAATCGAACCCACAATTACGTTTACAGTCAGACGTTGTTACATGAAAAAAATACCATATGTAAGTATAGTATAGATGTGATAGAAAAATACACTTAAGAAATACTTTAAAATATAGTTGCGAAGATATGGCTTTAAGTAACAATCGAATTCATTATATACAGTTTAATGGAAGTTTTCTTCATAAATAGTTCTCATTAAGTATTTATATTCCACACTTTGAAAAGAGAAACAGCGCATTTCCAAGAGGCGTGAGTACAATACCCGCTAAAAAACGTATTTTTCTTTCCTAACTTATACTTTAAGATATCCTGAATCTCGGATTCAAACAATCAATTATAAACAAATCATATATGCATATATGCATATGCATCCGTAATAAATATTTTATTTACCTTACTTTTAGAAACTACTTTATTTTACGACAAAAGTTTTTCATTTTTCAGCTTGTAGCAAAAAAATGTTTTAGGGTTCCGTACTCAAAGGATAAAATGGGACCTTATTAGACTAAGACTGTCTGTCTATCCGTCTGTCACCAGATTGTAACTCGGCAACTATGACGATTTTTGAATCGTGATAGTTGTCGCCTGTTGCCGCTATAACTACAAATGCTAAAAAACAGAATAAAATAATTATTTACCCCCTTAAATATACCATACAACATTTTTTTTTTTGTTGTTTTTGTAAATAACGGTACGGAACCCTTTGTGCGCGACTCCGACTCGCGCTTGGCATAAAATTTCAGCCATAATGACTTCGTCCGGGGCAGTGATAAAACAAATACACGGGCCGTCATGCTGTCAATCGCAAAGCTGTTGTCCGACAATATGAAATAAAGATAGATAGATAGATAGATAGATAGATTGAAGTGTACCATCACACAGAATATTTTGAATAAAACTCTAACAGCAAAAGAACGATCGGTTTTTTAATTATTTTGCGCCTGACAAAATCGTTTAGCAATTTGTATAACAAATTTAAATTTCACTTAAACAATAGTGTTCACCAAAAAATACACTTTTTTATAACAAAGCACTCACTATAAGAAATGGGGGATCAATTTAGAGTTGAAATAGGATTTTAATATAAGTTAAATATTGATATTGAGGCCGGTCGTGGCGCAGCGGCACGAGGTGTGACTGCAAAATCGACTGGTTGTGGGTTCGATCCCCACTCGAGGAGATGAAATATTTACTTTAATTTATATTTCCATTTCTTCCCTCTGGTGTCGAGGTTAAGCGCAGCGTTGAGTTCTGCCACTCAACACGCAATGCCTCCAGAATTCGGCAGAAAGTGGGGAACGGAGTGTCTTAACACTAGGTTCCCTCTGCCTACCCTGCTGTGTGCGGGATACAGTGTGAAGCTAATTTATTTTTTTTTAAATTTAAATATTATCAAGAATCAATCACTTTTATGTTAAACTACAGGGAGGGCTGGACGGGACTTACCTCAGAGAAATACACGTTACAACAGTGGAAGTACGCTATGGCTTTTATACTGGACGAGGGTGTTATTGATGTCAATAATCAATTTCTACATGCTCTAATTAAAAAATAGTACATGTCATTATGCTATAAAGAATAACTAGAAACAGGAATCCTCAGGTCAAAGCACTTTACATGCCAATGAGGGTATGAAAGATTATTTATAGGTGCTGTAGCAGCGTTACCTGCATTAACTTTTTGTTACTTAACACGTATTGCTACCAGGGAACCTAAAGTGCATTCATGTATATTATTATACTGGAAAGGTACTGTATATTAATATTTTAAAGGTAGACTATTTTCTCTTTATGTACAGATAATTTGCATGTTGTATGGTGGCGAGATAGCATTTTTCCAGTGAACGGCGTTTGAAAATTTATTATGAACATAGATGTAACGCCTCAAAGTTGAAAAATTTAATTGGGATTACGTTAAAAATGCATGAATTCGTAAAACAATAAAATATACAAGATTATTAATATTACTGTGACTACAGTATTGGGTTCTTTCACCCAAGCAATATACTTGGAGAATGAGGAACGTAATGCCTCTAAAATTCGGCGGATAGTGAGGAACGGAAATGTCTTAGTGGGAACGGAGTGTCTTAACACTAGGTTCCCAGATTCCCTCTGCTTACCCTGCCATGTGCGGGATGCAGCATGAAGCTGAAAAGAAAATTTAACTTTTAAAAGGTAGGAAAATAATTAAATATTTCTTAAAAAAATCTTTGATATGTTCGTGTTCTACGTCTACAGTTCTTCACCGAAAATCCGAAATATTTCGTTGCCAGTATTGCAAACAAACATTGATTGGCGTTATGCTTCCACAGTATTAAACTTTAAAAACAAAAAGAGAATTTATTCCACGATCGAACGGATGTCGATTAAAATGCAACAGTTCATTCTGTTCTATTGTTGTGGGAAAAATGTATTATTTTGTTACAGCTTTAGTGCTACAATATAAAATTTAATATATATATATTTTTTTTTATGGAAAAGACAAGGCAAACAAGCGTTCGGGTCACCTGATGATAAGTGATCACCGCCGCCCACGGCCCCGTGCAACACCAGAGGAGCTGCAGGTGCGTTGCCTGCCTTTAAGGTGGGTTGGCTGCCGGAGCCCGGCATTACCTGATGCGAAACGCAGTGGCATAAATCCACTACTTCACGCCGGTTTTAAATGCCGGGGGTGGTAATGATCCGGTCGAGTCTGCCCATGCGTGTTGCCATTGCTGGCGACGTGACTCTACCACACGTACTTTAGTCGCCTCTTACGACACCACCAGTACCAGGATGACACTATTCTAGGCCGGGATCACACGGCAAATAAATATGGAAAATACAAAAAAAATCTTAACTTTAATTGTAATAGGCTATGTAAGACCTTTCTTATTTAAATATATAAGTATTATAAAATAACGTGAACGAATTTTCAATATCTTTTGAAGCTTTTAAAGAACACTCAAAATTCATAAGATGCATTTATTTTAATATTGCCCGCCTCGAGCGTTCGCTTTGCGCTTAGCTGAAGAGACAGTCGACGCATTCTCATTTTGTATGTGTAATATGTCAATATACCTGTTTACTTTAAATTCTCATTTTACTACAATATTTATAATATTCAGAATATAAAAGGATGTTACTTTTACATTTTAAATTTGAAAAGCTTTAAATATTTATGTAGATTGCTACGTTCCTGTGGCACAGCAGCTTGGCTTAATAAACATAGCCGTATTTATCAACATCACTCAAATCTGCAAATCTGAGGTGGATATGTAGATGCCGTTCTTATTCATGGATTATATATCTATGAATAAAAACAGCATCTCAAGATCGATCTTAGACTTGGGAGCGATTTATAAAGAGGGTCCTTAGCTTAGTAATTGCAAAATTTTTCTAAAGTACATTTTACTTACAGACACTATATTATATATACTGTTAATAAATTTTAAATCGTTTGTATCCCTGAAGCTTTTTCAAGATTTTTTCATATTTTTATAATAATTATATATATAAAAATTAAAGTCACTATTTACTAGACAAAATATAAAAATAATTGTCGTATTCTTTACTATAAAGTCTAATATATAAATTTAGTGCAATCTTAAGACGCAATGTGAGTTACCTCTCGGACTAATTTACCCGTCACATTGACGCATAGCAAGCAAACCTAAGATTTATTCTTCATTTTCTTTGAAAATAATAGAATTATTTAACATATTCAAATATTATTTACTATTATATTTGTTATTTATTTGGTTTTTCTCGAACAATTATTTAATATAAATATGTTTAGTTATTTCACAGCTTGAGATCTAACCGTCAGGAATTCATCAGTTTTTAACCAACTGCTGGGCTGCGACTATCGAAAGCAAAAAAGAGGGCCTGACAGATTGTCGGGACTTGGTGAAGGCCTTCGATCGATAGTGGCACGAAGCGCAAAACCTCCTTCTTACGGGCTTCCCGTGAATTTATGAAAGTGGATCGCCAGCGGCGTCATATGCAATATTGTTCTTATCTCTGGGCCGGTGCACCCCAGTATTAGCTTGAACCATTTGATCGCATATAACATGGAGCCGAGTATCCTAAATCTTGAAATCTCGGTTTTTTATATTAAAAAAAATCCATCATCAAACAAATAATATTTTACAAGCAATATCAAACAACAAAACATTAAAAATTACAAATTTTTCCAATTCGATAAAATAGTTGTATGAAAAAATTCTTTTAGCAAGTACCAATTTTGTTGAACAACATAATTGATATTTTTTTTTATTTTTGAACCGATTGTATTAAAACAGACACCAAATGTAAACTGAAGCTTGTCAAAACTCAATAGCGCTAAATGCATTTAAATCATTTCTGAGATTAGCGTGAACAAACACACGGACAAATAGACAATATTAATTAGTTACATTTACATTAATAAATGTCCTGAGTAATAGTTTTACTCATTTATGTTTCATATAAAGACACCGATCAAATACGATTTTATTATAAGTATAGATTTACTATAATATACTCTATATGGTTATAGATACATCTATAATCTACATTCT
This sequence comes from Heliconius erato demophoon, assembly GCA_018249695.1. Classification (NCBI taxonomy): domain Eukaryota; kingdom Metazoa; phylum Arthropoda; class Insecta; order Lepidoptera; family Nymphalidae; genus Heliconius; species Heliconius erato. The sequence continues at coordinate 11,165 of DWQW01010578.1, forward strand.
AAAATCAAATCAGCTTTACGCTGTATCCCGCTCACAGCAGGGTAGCAGAAAGATAGCATTAGGACACTCCGTTCTCCTTTTTTTCCGACTTCTGAAGGCATTGCGTGTTGAGTGGCGGAGCTCAACGACGCGCATTGCCTCGACATCAGAGCGAAGAAATGAAAATAAAAAATTAAATACATATTTCATCTCCTCGAGTGCGGATCGAACATACAATCAGTCGATTTACAGTCACACTTTGTGCCCCCACGTCACGACTGGCCTCACTCTATATTCTAAGATTTCATTTTTATAGCTTTACGCTGTATTCCGCAAATAATAGAGTAAGAATAGTAAACCTTGGAACCCAGTGTTAAGACTCCGTTCCTTATTGAGACACTTCCATTGCGTATTTGAGGCATTTCCGTAATTGAGATATTGCGTGATAAATGGTGGAACTCATAGTCACGTTACCAGGACGATGAAATGAAAATATTAAATATTTCATAGTCCTGTGTGGGAATCGAATTTACTACCATCGTTTTTAAAACCGCACGCTTATGCTTATTCATAATATTTTTATGAAATACTTAAAATATCGATTTTTTAAATTATACAGGGTGGAAGAGGCAGCGCTACTTTTACGGAAACAGCATATAGGGTAAAATATTTCAAACCCATACCTAAAGGAATTAATGAAGATGCCTCAACAGCTTGGACGTAGGATTTTTTTTTCATTTTACGATTTTTATCCATCCTGTATTTCGTGTAGATCCCAATAACGTAAACACTTACTACTACAAAAATACTACTAAAGGTTAAACAACTTTGAACTTTATCGCCAATACCTACGACTCGATTTCGGAATGAGGCGTGTGCGGCGGTGTTCCTTTGAT
>DWQW01010579.1:0-12036 GCA_018249695.1 Heliconius erato demophoon
GAACCTAAATTGAGTTAAAACAAAGCAATTGGTGAAATTTTCAAGTAAATCGGTTCAGTAGTTTCAGAGAAAAATGCGGACAACAATATGTCGACAGACAGACAGACAGACAAGAAATTCAAAAAAATTCTTTTTGCTTTCTATTAGTCTTTTTAAGTATCCCTCTATCCATTTCAGTGAAAATTACTAAATGTACAGACAAAATATTTTTACTGTCTTATTATATATAGAGATTACATAGAATAATTAGTATTATACTAACAAGATGCAATCAATATTTCTTAATTATATTTTTAATAAAATGACACATGTTACAAATAATATAATTAAGAAAAATTGATATGTGTTCTAAGTAAGTTACATCCTCCATATATTACATGATAAAGTTATTATACTGTTATACTATTACATCAGTCATAATGATAGATGTGTTATAATATTATAGATGAAACAAAAATATTTTTTAATTCTTAGTTCTAAGATGTGTGTTTTTACTTTTTTTTATTGTAGCTGTTTCAAACATGTTTAAAGTATGGCATTTGTCATTAAGCCGTTGTATTATATAATTTTGGTTGGGCACCTCAGGCCTACTCTATATACTGCCTGTCTGCCTATGTTATTATCAATAACTTGCTCTTATAATAAAGACAAATAAACCATATTTTTCTATTTCACAGCACAATTAGCAGTTGGTACAAAGTTCCACAATACCCTCAAAACATATTTCACTCAACCTCAAACACAGTTACGTATAGAGAAGGATGTTGAAGGCGTCTGGGTGTCCGTAGCTGACGTATTGAAGAGTATTTCCACCCCCAAAGCTATTGAATCGAATGTGATACACCCACTTTTGAAGTATAGAGGAATCTTTGATGCTTTAGCTGATTACGAGTGAGTCGTTATTTGTAAAAATTAAATTAAATCATCATGAGGTCAGTCGTGGCGCAGGGGCATAAAGTGTGACTGTAAAACCGACTGGTTGTGGGTTCGATCCCCACTCGAGGAGATGAAATATTTACTTAAATTTATATTTCCATTACTTCACTCTGGTGTCGAGGCAAAGCGCGGCGTTGAGTTCTGCCAATCAACACGCAATGCCGCCAGAATTCGGCAGAAAATGTGGAACAGAGTGTCTTACCACGTAAGTTCCCTCTGCCTGTGTGCGAGATACAGCGTGAAGCTGATTTTTTTTTTAAATTAAATTATATTTTTTTAGTTAGTGGTACGTATTTAAATTAAAATATTAAATAAATAATTATTATCTATTTACTTGGATGAAGTGTAAATTAACTTTCAGGAACGTTTGATTTTATTTACAACGGCGAATTTGATGCATAAAAGTTTAAAATTGAACAATAAAAATATCAACACCCTCAGCCTCAGCCTCTATGGATTGAACATATTTGAATTACTTTTGTATCTCTGCTCCGGTAACTCTTACTGTAGTGTTGAGCTCATCTCATTGTGTTTTAAACATGTGTGAAAAGAAAGAAATAGATTTAGAATAGATTCTCTCTGCCTCATGCGGAAGATGCGTAAATGAATGCTGAAAATAATAGTAAACGTAGGAACTTCATTCCTTGCGCCACACAATTGTGGAATGGCATACGAGGGTTTTTCAGGTCGATTTGACATGAGTACCCTCAAAAAGTTGGCCTACCTTCCCCTTAAAAGAAGGGAACACACCTGTAACTCCTCTGGTGTTACACGGGTTCGTGGGCGCTCGTTACCCTTGTCATTTTTCATAATCAAAAAGAAAAAAGTATAATATACTATGAAAACTTTTATTATACATAAAAAAATATATTAATATAGTATACTCCAGAAGAACATCTTGTGATTATATTATTATTAGGAAATGAAAATATTCCATCAGACTTGTATTATAAGTTACGTTAAATTGAAGTATATTTTGATTTACAGTATAGTTGTGATATAGTATTATGTTCATTTAACACTTTTTGTTGATACTATAAACTAAATTAATCGTAACAACAACTGCCTTTTTTACTATACCAAATATAATACCACAAAATACAATTTCAGAGATAAGCCAACTTTAATAGAATGGAAGAAATCGGACAAACCACGTAAATCCATATCAATGACATACGACAATCCAGTTCAATTGGCAGCTTATTTCGGAGCAGTGTGCAATGATTTAAACTATAAACATTTTAATGTACGAGATGCGTTATTAGTGATAGCCTATACTGATGGCTCAAAAGCCGATGTGTTTCATCTATCGACTGATAAACTAAGGGAACATTGGGCTCAGTGGTTGATTAGACTGGAGGAATATATGGCCAAGTATGGACAGGATTCAAATAAAAGATTGGAAGGCGGTAAGAGATTGTTTGAAGAGCAAATTGGAAATCTCTGAAGTTTTAAAGGTAATTTTGTTTTTAAAAGTTAATTGTAGGTTTTTAATTAAGTGAATCAGAGGTCAGTTGTGGCGCAGGGGCACAAAGTGTGACTGTGAAAGCAACTGGTTGTGGGTTCGATCCCCACTTGAGGAAATAAAATATTTATTTAAATTTAAATTTCCGTTTCTTCGCTCTGGTTTAACGGCAAAGCGCGGCGTTGAGCTCCGCCACTCAACACGCAATATCTCCAGAATTCGGCGGAAAGTGGGGAACGGTTCTTAACACTAGGTTCCCTCTGCCTTAACACTAGGTTCTCTCTGCCACTAGGTTCACCTTACTGCGTGCGGGGTACAGCGTGAAGCTGATAGAAAAGTAAATCAGGTTGTCGTAGTAGTAGTCTTAACATAAATTTCATGGTCTAACTAGGGAAATTAAATTACTTTCAATTACTCGCTCTGTTAAGTAGACCAAGCGCGGTGTTAAATTCCGCTACGCTACACAACGTCAATATGCCTACCCTGCTGCGGGAAGACAAAAAATTTCAAGCAAATTTTAATATCATAGACCATAGCAAATTTAACCTGTCAAACAATGTATAGTCTACAATAACCTTGACTTAGAACATTGACATTTAATACGCAATTTTTAAATTCTTTCAGAGACAATTCATCAAACAAGAAATCTTATCAATGAGATAACAAGATGCCTCAAACAGAGAAATCTCGAATGACTTGGAGTTATATACACATACAAATATATACAAATATTACTATATAGTTTATTTGCTTTGCTCGAATGCTGCTTGTTATTGAGGAAAAAATATTTTTAAGTACAAGAAAAAATGTACGAAAGATAATAAAATAACGTTAAAAAAACATTCATAAATTATAATATAAAAACATCCTCTCATCTCAGATTTCACATCGCGAAAAAAAAATTTAAAAATATAAAAGAATATATTAGGAGCATTTTTTTCTGTAGCTTATTTTAATATTTGTATTTAATTGCTATGTTAATAAGATCTTATAAAATTTTGTTATAAGTTGATTATCATTATATAGTGAGTGCATTTACTTATAATATATAAAACTAATATAATTTTGATTTTCCATGCAATATTAGTTTTGTATAAAGATTAAATACAGTTTAATAATTTTAATATTCTGCAAAATATAGAATCACAAAGTGATTTATATATAAAAATCAAATAAGAGACACCATTTTTAATTGAGAATGTTACTCTAAACAATAATATAATCTTTTTTTGCATAACATTTAAATAAATAAGATTACTGAGATAATGAAAATTTTATGTTATTATCTCATTTTACTATGTCATTTAGCGGCCATATTCAATTTGTACAATTCTATTATAATGTTAACCTTTAAATCTTAGCTAAGTTTCGCTTTATTATATGTAATTGTTACTTGCTTGGTTAATTAAAAAAAAAATATCACGAAATCGCCCTAAAATGAATGGAAGATATTGGTATGATCTATCTATAGATTTTCTCTGATCTACTTAATTTTACTGTCTACAGCTGCATTATGTTTATAAAACTGAATTTAAAATTTATTTATATATAAAGTTTGTGCTTCGAATTCACTCACTTATACCTCAAATTTAATTCTATTAACTTCACATTTATTTATTAAAAAAAAACTGAAAAATAAAAGTTAATAAAAATTGCAAAAAAATGAAATTGTATAGCACATACACTAAACCTAGAGATTTGTCTAAGATGGGTAGTCAATTTTGTGAAAAAGAGACTTGTGAGACTGGTAAGTTGTTGGAATTGTTGTTATTTAAATTAACTATTAATATAAGTATGGATGTACGTATTTTATTAATATAGGCGTTTTAGATATTGTATCTTGTGTTACTATATAAATTTAATTTAGATGACAATATTGGTAATTAAAATTTTTTCACCATCAGCGTGTGGATTGGTCTTGAGAATATATAAAAAAACTTTAACATTTCTTATAAATTAATTCATATGGTCTATATTCAGCAGCTTCACGCTGTATCCCGCACTCAACAGGGTAGGCAGAGGGAAAAGTGTTAAGACACTCAATTCCCCACTTCTCACCGAATTCTGGATTGTTTCATTTTTATTCTCAATTAATTTGTTTTTTTTTTTATTTCACGCTGTATCTCGCACATAAAAGATTAGGCAGAAAGGACCTGGAAACCTAGTTTTAAGTCACTCGTCGTTCCCATTTAGACGTTTCTGTTTCCCACTTTTCGTCGAACTTCAGAGGCTTTGAGTGTGGAGTAGAAGAACTCGAAGCTGCAAATAATATTTTGATATTTTCCAATATCCTAAGTGTGTGAATAACACATAAAAATTACAAAAGAAATATACATGTACATTTAGTTAAATATTATTCGTTATAATGACACTTCTATTAATCCATATCTTAAAATTGTCATATGTAACGTCTAACCATTTGTTTTTTTTTTTCAAAAGACCAAAGTTCAAATACACTAGCATAACTTATGTACAACTTTATTTTTCAAATGTATTTTTTATAATTTTAGTCTGTTTTTCGTACTATTAGGTTTCGTATTTACTTATTTTGCGCCAAATATGCCATTTCCTAGTCAGTTTTATCATTATTTGTTAAAACTACATATTAAGTCTAAAAATTTTTCATTTTTCATAAATACAATACGGTCGACGACTCGTGACCGCCCCGAAGTTTAGTTTTCTGAATTTTTGCGCATTGTTCACTCGAGAGGAAAATAAAACAGAATTAAGAAAAATTGTAAAATCTAATTTGTGCAACCCACAGCTAACTTCAGGTCAGGTAGGGCTTGTTAACCGTAATTTAAGCAAAGTGGAGAATGGAGTACCTTAACACTAGGTTCTCTATGCGTAATTTGTTAAAAAAAACGAAACATAATTTGCAAAGCAAATTCATATTGTCCCTATTATAATAACTTTTATAGTCATTTTTTGGTTTAAACAAACAATATATGTTAAAGTATGTTTTTATTATCTTTGAGAAGTCTTTATTTTTAATTTTTGCTGTGTTTTAATATTATATTCAAGTATGACTTTGTATTGTTATGATGCGTTTATGTCATTATACTGTATTGTATGACTTGCTGATTGTCAAAGTTAATTTTGTTCGCTAATTCATTTATAAAGTACTTGAAATTTTGATTACTTTTATTTAATACCTATACTTTTATTTATTTTTTATAGATATATTACTTGAAAAATTCCATCTATTTTTAACTTTTGTATACTATATGTCTCAAATATACCTATGAATTAATTATGTATTATAGTATGTAATTATTCGCAATACATTTTTTTTTTCAGCTTCACGCTGTATCCCGCACACAGCAGAGTAGGCAGAGGGAAGCTATTGTTAAGACACTCCGTTGCCCCCTTTCCGCTGAATTCCGGCGGTTTACAGTCACACTTTGTGCCCCTGCGCCACGACTAGCATGAATTAATAATAAACAGCATATAAAACTAAAAACTAACTTCACACTTTATCCCTAACGATTTAGGAAGAGAGAACGGAGCGCCAAACGCTACGTTCTCTACATACCTCTTTCGCCCCGTCCACTGTTATCAACCTCTTCATACATGCCCTCCGAGGGGTCCTCATGCTTTTTACGTGACCAGACGTGTTCCTCCAGTATCTTTGATACTGTGTTTTCGAAGGTCATCCGAGGTCTCCCCTACCTCTCTTACCGTTCACTTTTCCATTATAAATCTTTTTTGCCATTCTTTCATCACTCATTCGTTCGACGTGCCCAAACCATCTGAGCACGTTCTTCATTCTCACCGTGTCATCCTCGCTAGTACCTGCCATTCCGTGTACCTCTTCATTGCGGATTCGATCAGCTAAGCTGACTCCGCATATCCTACGAAGAGATCGCATCTCCACAGCATTCATCTTTCTTTCATTCTTCTTCTGTAATACCCACATTTCGCTGCCGTATACCAGAGTCGGTACCAAAGCATTAATGCAGCTATGGCTCTTTTAACCTTGTTACCGGCAGCAATACGCCTTTCCACATCCATTTCGTATCTTCCATCTCTACTGAACATACTTCCCAAGTATACCACTTCACTCACTTGTTCTAATATCTTACCATTTACACTGATCTTGCACTCCGTCCTTTCTTCATCTCTTCAAAATCAAAAATCAAAACCTTTGTTTTTTTCCGCATTGAGACTTAGACCATTATATTCACACCCTTCTTTCAGAGTGGTGACCAATCCCTGCAACTCGCATTCTGATGATGCAATAAGCACTACATCATACCATCGCGGACTTTTAAAAAAAAAAGGTTTTTTGAAGGATAATGTTTTTATAGGACATTGTTTTTAAGTATCACATAATCAGTCAGCGCCGCTATGTAAGCGTTTAGAAGCATTTTGAGCGATTTTTCTTATAACAACGAAATTAACAAAAAAACGTCAAATAGAAAGGTATTTTAATATATTAGTATATATCGAAAATATTACAAATATGAAAAAAAAGTAGTCATGTTCCCAAGACACTCAAGTATCTCTATATAAAATGTTATCACAATCGGATCAGTGGCTTGGCCGTGATTGCGTCACGGATACACAGACAAACTGATGGAGTTATTTTCAAATTTATAATATGAGCATTTCTCATATTTTATGCCAATCACGTGTATGGACATATCCCGTAAGTTTGTATGTCAATAGGTTTTATGTAACATACCTATAGGTAAATTCTTGAATCTGTGATGCATATGATAAAATTTGATTTGTCAAATCAAATCATAAATCAGTCAATGATTGATTGAATCATGATATTTTTTTAATTCTTTTTGTAATTTAAAAAAAGTAAATGTAATTTAAAAAAACAAAAAAAAAGAAAGCTCATATAAGTATGGATTTACGGCCTTGGGCGTGTTAATTGAATATAATTTATTCTACTTAGAAGTTAGAATGGATCGAGCTAGTCTTATTGGTTCGATACAAATCTGTGAAAATGACCATTCTTGACAGTTCGTAGTTGTCATTGTCAAAATTTAAAACTTGTTTTGCTTGTTAATATTTTAATAGGTAGTTATTATTTTATTTTATTAGTCGTTGTTTATCTTTCGTAAGGAAACGTTATTGAATTATGGAAGTTAATTACTTTCATTTTTAAATTAATTACCAAATCTAGGTAAAACTATGCTGTATTAAAAAGTGATTGTATCAAAATATAACTTTAATTATAGTGTTTATATTTCCTTGTTGTTCATAATTTATTCAACAGTGCAAAGTCTACTGTGTTAAAGTTATTTGTTGCGTTGATATAACCTTGAGATAATAGTTTTTAAACATTTAAACTGGTTTTGATTTCTTATTTGAAGTAAAATTAATATAAGGTATGTTTTAATTTAATAATATTCTTAATTGTAAACAAAGCAAAATATTCTCATGTAACTATTTTTAATATTAAATAAATTTTAGATTCTAATGGTAATTATTATAATTTAAATTGCTTAAATTCTTTTTGTTTAAGACACAATTTTTTTGCCATAGCATTTGTTTTTTTGTTACAATGTATTCATTACTTTATCTTATCTTTATGCTAATATTTTTGTGCTATTTAAAACAACTACTTCAGTAGCTGACATAATTGCCACTTATTTCCCAGCAATGGCTAGTGTAGTCCGTCGAACAGTGTGCCAAGTGCTAAACAAAAGAAATACGGCACTACCTTCATGTAGATTAAAAAGTACTGAAGCTAATATACTTAAATCTATTCATAAAGATGTCAAGGTAACCAATCAAACTGTATGGGACTTTGCTTGGCAGAACCTGGATCGGTGGCCAGATAAAACATTTACTGTAAGTAATGATTTTTGACATCTTTTATATTGTCACACCAAACTTAAAAAAAAACATTTAAAATAAAACCAGAAAACATTTTATATATAGCAGGGCCAGACTATGTTTCTTGATAACAAAAATTTGTTGTTTACTAATGTATAAGAATTTCAACATAACAACAAGACAATATAATGCAAAGAATGTAAGACTTAGTGGCTAACTGAGTTCTTGGACAGTATTTAAGAGGTTTGACCTGCTATATTATTTATTTTTTTGTAAAATATTTAGAAACATACACAATGTTATAGAGCATTTTTTTGCCATGCTTTGCTTTAAAAAGAAATAACTAGAGTGAGGAAATTAAAATATTTAATATTTACCTCAAGTGGGAATCAAACCCATAACTTGTTATGAGTATAGTTGTACATCTCTACCACAACTGGTCTCAACCTTGCCTCAAAAAAAAACTGCTCTATAATTTATATATTATAGTAGTGTATTTTACTATCTAAATTCCTTGATCTTTTAAAATATTAGTTCCTACTAAAAATTTTATTAGAATATATTTATATAGTTATTATTTATAACTATTTTTTTTGCTAATATTACAGATTAACTAACAAATCTTTTCTGGAAATCTCATTTACAATTTTTATAGTATCTAATATATTTTTTTCTGTATTTGAAACATAGTATGGCATGGGAAAATAAATGTAAGTTCAAAGGGAAAGTTATTATAGTAATATAACTATGTAGACAATTTGATACTATGTATTATTTCTTTGTAGTATTTGTTTTTGGCACTTTGTTACAATTATTTGGATTTAATCTATGTTTATCATTTTATACTATACATACTTTATCTGAAACATTTATCATTTTATTTTTCTTGTGAACCTAAAAATTTGTCAATTTTTGTAGCTGCTTCAGTAACTCTCACTTGACTTAATAGTACAGCAGCAGCAGTTAGGCTTTCTGAACTTTACCCCCGTTGCTCATATGGGGAGAAAATAATTAACATTAAGAAAATTATCATTAAATTGTGTATGCATAGCCATCTAACTTTAGGGTGGCCATGACTGGTCAACCATTTTGTAGTTGTGAATTTTCTTTAACATTTTATATTTTCAGTCATTTGTACATATGATGCAATCTAAGTCAAAATAAAAAGTTTTTAAAGAAAAAAAAAGGAAAAACTAAAATGAAAGACCTTGTCAGATGTCAAAGTCAAACTAAGCGGTTAAAATTTAATTCATCCACCAGTTTTTTATCAGTTAAAATACATAAAAACCAATTCTTATAATCTGAAGGTCTTATTTTTAATGTTTAATAATAAATTTTATTATTTTACTGTAATTATCAATATAATTATTATTAATTACAGTTAAATAATAAAAATCTCGGATTCTATTAACTTATATTATTTGCATATTATTCTATAGTACGAGAGCCAACGATGCTAAATCGGGATTTACTCGAGCGTCATAGAGCTTAGATGATAAGAAGATAAAAATATCATATACTACATATCTTTTGATCGGTGCAATGAGCGGCTACTCGAAAAAGAACTATGTTAATCTGATTATTTCCACGATGGAGGTGGTCGTACGTAAGAGTGAAAAATTAAAAATAAATTGATCGAGCGTGTCAGTTTTTTTAAGGGAATGTTAAGTAAAACTGAAAAAAAAGGCTCTTATATAATAATCTGACGATTTGGATGTGACGCAAACTCGCAGCCATTTTCTACCAATGGCATGTAAAAACTATTTCATCACTTTGAAATACTCAAGCGCGTCAGGTTAAGATATATTTGGTTTATCTTCGTGCCCTAGACGTGCTATCTCATAATTTGACGATTATCTGAAGGGACTTGCCTAATATGAGAAATTATATATATATGAAAATAATTATAAAAAATATATAGTATATTTTAAGTATTTTTTAAAATTATCGTCTTTACCGATATGTGAGAGATTGATAGATGGAGAAAGAGTACGAGAGGAATAGAAACACGGAAACAGGAATATAGGCAACCCGTAGCTGCATTAAACTTTATAACTTCAGCTCTTGGCATTCATCAGATATATTTTTCGTAATCCTTGAAAGTAAAAAATATAAAATAGCTACGCCCGAAAATGTCGAGATAACGTTTTCTTTACAACCTTTTTTACCCCCCTGTCCCGGGACACCATATTCATATATGGGACTCATATTTGGTTGAAGTAACTTTGGAACTTAACGGAGTACAAGGCAATCCCTAGTATATTAATCTGCCGCGCTTTAGTAAATCCCAAAGTCCCCGCTTCGGCTCCCTTATCACAAGTAGTTTTTTGTTGTGTGTAATTAAATTGTACTCATTTATCACTTTAATTGTTGTCTTAATATTAAAGTAATTTATACTGTTTTATACAGTATAAATTACGTTGATAAAAAATATAATTTTTAAATAAAGTTAAGTTTTTTTTATTACTTAGGAAATTAAATTATATTAGATAATGCAATTGTAAATATCCATAGCGCATAGAAATACTCGGACGAATTGAAATTGGTGGAAAAAAAAACAAGTATTTTTTTTCACCAGAGCCGCTTAAAGTTACTGTTAAAATTTTACTTTTAGATTTTTTTTTAATGTTTTTTCTTTAAATGTTTTATAAAGCTATTATTTATGACTGCCGTGTGATTCAAATGGACTATTGAGCTATATTAAGGCGAAAAATCACGAGACGACGAGGCAAACCCTACATTTAGGCTGTATTATCCAACTTTCTTCACGAATCTGACTTTTTCTCATAGATCACAAATTCTCAAATATCTGCCGAAAATCGGCTAACATACATGGCGGTGAAATGGATAGGTACTGAGGTCCTCTACCTATAGACAACCGTTGATCCGTTGATCGTGTTGATAAAAACCATTGCAAAAGAAAAATATACAAAGTTTCTCATATTGTAAATTCATATTATGTATTTTTCTTTGGTCAACTTCACGTCATTGTCTTATATTTCCTTAAAAATTTGTTATTAAATAATTGTCGGTCATACTGTAATTTTTGCAAGGTTAACAGATAAGGAAGGTGCACAATAATAATATAATTATTTTATATACAAAGTGTAGTAGTTAGTAGTTTTGACTTTTAATTTTTAGGTAGGTTTGATTATTTCTCCTCCTCAGATAGAGATTTTAAGTAGTCTTCTACATATTATGCAGAATGTTATACGTAGATTAGTGATTTAAAAATTCACTTTAATTATTAGTGTTATGAGCATGAATTAGTTATACATCTTATCTCTATCTTTTATAATAGCATTCATGAGCATCATTTTGTGTATCGATGTGTTTATCCCTATCTCTATATATAATAAGAGTAAAAATATTTTGTCTGTACATTTAGTAATTTTGACAGAAATGGATAGAGGGACACTAAAAAGAATAATAGAAAGCAAAAAGATTTTTTTTGAATTTCTTGTCTGTCTGTCTGTCTGTCTGTCGACATATTATTGTCCGCATTTTTCTCTGAAAGTACTAAACCGATTTACTTGAAAATTTCACCAATTGCTTTGTTTTAACTCAACTTAAAGTTTAGTTCATCAAAATCGGTTCATTAAAAAAATGTTATCGTCATTTGAAAGAAATCCTAATTAATTCAACACAGAGATAAAGAACGATCTTGAAAGAAATATCAACTAAATACAAAGATTTTTTGGTTGGTTCGTTCATAATATATGTAACTAATTTAAAAACTGTACAGGAGTTAATATGCAATTATTACAGTTATTTTACAAAGAATATTATGAATCCTTCAAATCAATAATTTAACATTTAAGGCTGTTTCTGAATGAGTA
>DWQW01010580.1:0-12035 GCA_018249695.1 Heliconius erato demophoon
GTAGTGCTTTCATCTCTGGGCTGACGCATACCAGTATCAGCTTGACCTATTTGATCGCATACAATACAATTAGATTCAATGATCTGTGAAAGGCTTGACAGTTTGGCTTTGCGTAGATACCTCTCCTTGCTGTGCTTGTTCTAGGAAACTTGACCTGTTACCTGTCGCCGAATTCTCACACCACCTGGAAACGTGGCACCCCTGTACTGCGCCTTTTCGTCGGAACTTTCATTCACGCGCTGCGACAGCGCTTCCAGGTCAACATAACTTGCGCATTTTAAAGGCCGACAACGCCCCTGTAGCTCTTCTTCTGTAACACGGGGTCATTATTGATGGTTATGATGATTACTTACCATCTGGTGAACCGCACGCTCGTTTGCCTTGTCTTTTTCCATAAAAAAAAACTTGTAACCTGCGCCACGACTGGCCTTATATTATTAGGCTATAACATATTAAGTTTTTTTTCTTATAAAAGCGTACTAATAATGCATATACGAAATAAAATAATGTATATTGAGTTATTAAGAGCATATCATCGAATTCAACATCAATTAGTTACCTGTTTCAAATTGTGGATTCTTGTTCTCTAGGAAATATATCTTTGATTTTTATTTTGGACAATTAGAAATTAATAATCATGCTTTAATGACTTATTTAAAAAAACTAAGGAAATATAGTACCTACTCAAAATAATTAAAAATAGTTATATAGTAAATCTATAGTTTATATTTCATAAATTGGAAAATAGACAAAACTAAAAATTTCCATCACAAAACGGATTCCTAATTGGAATATTTTCACAGAATCCTATAAAAATAAACTTGATACTAAAAATATATAAAAAAATAATTGCCAGTAATGAGTGTTTAAAGTAAACTTTTAAATTATTTCACTTCCGAGCGACACTGCTTTTAATTAGTCAAAGTCACCTCGCTTTATAACAAGGTGACTTGCACAGGTGCTTGATTATTATTAAGTTAATAGCTAAAAAAGAAATGATAATATTATTTTTATAAAATAATATCAAGTACACAAGACCAGTCGTGGCACAGGGGCACAAAGTGTGTCTGTAAAACCGACTGGTTGTGGGTTTGATCCCCACTCGAGGAGATGAAATATTTACTTAAATTTATATTTCCATTTCATCGCTCTGGTGTCGAGGACAAGCGCGACGTTGAGTTCTGCCACTTAAGACGCAATGCCTTCAGAATTCGGCAGAAAGTGGAGAACAATAAGTCCCGTCTGCCTACCCTGCAGTCTGCCGGATACAGCGTGAAGCTGATTTTTATTTTATATCAAGTACACATAAAAAACATTCAGTGTCGCCATACAACAATGACGCAAATTTGGTTGGAATGTAATGAACGAAATATCAGTTAAGGTAAAAATATAAAATATATTATAATATGGAATTTTCAAAGAGATAAAGAAAGCCCAAAATGCAAGGACAGTGTAAATGGTAAGTTATTAGAAGAAACGAATGAAGTGGTATACTTGGGAAGTACTTTTAGTAGAGATGGAAGATACGAGATGGGGATATGGTAAGGAGTAATGCTGCCGGTTACAGGGTTAACGGAGCCTTAGCTGATTTATGATGGAAGATTTGTGATGGAATGAAATGCCCTATTTCTTGATGAATTCTGAAGATTCATTACGTGCTGAGTAGCGGAACTCAACGCCGTGCTGTGCCTTGACATTCAAACGAAAATATAAATTGAAATAAATATTTAATTTCCTAAAGTGGTGATCGAGCCCACACTGTCACAAAACGGACAGTCGCATTTACAATCTTACACTCGTACCTGCGTGACAGAAAAAAAGAAAGTGAAAAAGAAAATGTTAGAAAGAAAAGAAGTGTTAGAAAGGGTTTCTATATAATCACACCAGTATAGCTGAAAAATAAACTTAATAGTTACATTTAAATTTGTTAACAATAAAAAATAACTGTACATAACAAAAGGTACGAACTACGGAGTCCGTAGTGTAAGGAAAAATAATAATAAAAAAAATATAAAATACCATATAAAATAGACAATCGAATCAGACAGAATATTTTTCCATCAAACGTTAAATAAATTGTTCAACAATTTTAATTAGACCTCTTTTGTTTGCATTTAGTCCGGGGCAGTGAAAATTCAAATTCAGATCGCAAAATAAACAAGCTTAGTCTCGGTTTTCACGAAACTTGCGCATAGTTTATTGGTGCATAGTAATTAGATTACCATATTGTTATTGCTTTATTTTGAATTTATGTTTTTAGGTTATACGGTCTGTTCTTCAGGTTTTAATATAGAAAAATATTATATACTAGAAGGCGCGCGCAGCTTCGCCCGCGTATTTGCATCCTTAGAGGTGAATTCTAAAAAAACCACAAAACACGTGTTCAATAAAATATTTTTTACTGTCTGAATTTATTTTTTTATAAAATTAGGTGACGATTTAATTTTTTTTCCATACAAACTTTCAACCTCTTATATGCACCTTTAAGGGGTGAATTTCAAAAAAACCATGAAACATGTGTTTAATGAAATGTTTTTAAAAGTCTGAATTTCAAATTTTATAAAAAATAGTGCCGATTTAATTTGTTTTCCATACAAACTTTCAACCCCTATTTCATCCCTTTAGGGTTAAAATTTATCAAATTCCTTTCTTAGTGGATGTCCAGAATATGAAAATAAACATCTGCCCAAATTTCACGTTTCTATCAACAGCAGTTACGGCTCTGCATGCGTCTTACCTCAGTCAGTCAGCACAAGTCCTTTTATATATATAGATTATATATAATTAATAGTTTAGTTTCAAGATTTATTTCGCATAGCACGGTGGGCAGAGAGAATCAAGAATCAAGGCATTCTATTCTCCACTTAAACCCTAACCGTACTTAAAGTTGACAAAGCGATTTAATGAAAATATTCATTTATACTTTAATAAATTTAATTATGTATTTTTGATCATCATAAATATAATTTTTGGGAATTAAACAGAGAGAACCTAGTGTCAATCACACCTTTTCCTACTTTTAACCTATCTTAGAGACAATTCATCCTGCATAAGGCAATATATATATATATATATATATATATATATATATATATATGTATATCCAAATGGAGAAATTACAATATGTTTAAATATTTTATATTTGTACAAGGTTACCGGTGCGGACACCGTATAAGATATATTTTCATACTACATATATCGTATATAATTGTGTTTAATTATTATGTATATTTACCGACTTGGGATCGAATACGCAACCAACGCGTGTATCAACGGGCATTTCGCAACTTACTTACATCATTATTATCGTGAATATTCTATAGCTATACTAAATATTTGAAAACCTCAAAAGGATTAATTGTCTATTTGTATATATTTTTCCAAGAGCTTAACAAGTTCGGAGAAATCCATGAAAGATTATATTTATTGAGATCATTGAAAAAATCCACTTTTTAGATACCTATCGAATCAGACGCGTTCACTGAGGGCTCCGTACAGATATTAAGATAATAGATTAATGGGAAGTACAACTTATAAAAATAAAAAATAATAAGTGATTAAATTAAGTAAATGAATGCACGCGTACAACGTACATACGTACTAAGTACGTAAATAAATACAAATTTTAGTTTATAATTTTTTTCCTTTGTAATATCCTTAAGTTTAAGATTTTTTCCCTGTATAATAAATTCTCACTTCGTACCAAATTTTATAATTACGTGATTAATTTACGAGTAATGGACGAGATTTTGATAATATTTAATTTCGCGGTAAGTTTCATACAAAATGCAACAAAAATGATGCATAAAGGCTTCTTTTTCGTTTGTTCGTGTAGATTCTAAGTCTACTAATTAAATTTTGTGCTCTAAGGTACCGTAGATCTGAATATTTTATATTAATTTAAGCTTGATATCTCCATACAATCTCAAGATAAAGGATCTTGATAGACGAACAGACGGAAAACAAAATGATCCTATAAGGGCTTAGTGATTTTTTTTCTTTTGAAGTACGGAACCCTAAAAACGATGTTTTTGCAAATTATTATTCCATGTCCTTGGACAGGGAACGTTTTTATCAGCTAGATCAAAAGATTAGATTAAGGCATACGTTAATATTCATAATTTATTTATTTTTAAATCAAATGTATCATAAAAGGTCTACAGTAGATATGTAAAAAAATATTTATAAAGACCTATTATTTTTCCTATATCCATTTCTGTGGGTTCAATCTCGACTTAGGGGAATGCATTATAACTATTTCTCCGCCTTCCTCTTTAAGCAATATATCGCAAAGTAAGCTGGTAAAATAGAAAATCTAGAATGTAGCCAAATTGGAATTCCTTAAAACTCCAATATACTGTGTATTTGGTAACAGCTATGAAGAAATTCTAACTGTTTTATGTAAAATATAACATATTTTCTCAGTTAAAAGTGGATGGAGTATTACCTTTAAAAATTTTCTGTTAAATCATACTAAATCATTTTGTAACGGTTCATAAAACACGTACCATCTTAATTTTAGTAAAGTAAAGTACAGTATCAAATCCCTCTCTTAATAGCATCTGAGTACAATGACTATGACATATATATGGACGGACAGATAGATGGACATGACGAAGTCATAAAAAGAGACGAACGGAAGAAGAAGGTTACGAAACCCTAATAAAAAATAACTCCCTACTAAAAAATGCAAATGATATCAAATTTCATAAAAACTGTAAAATTATTCTAAACAAATAAAATGTTCATTATTTTTACGACTATTATAGCTGAAACCATGAAATAAAGTGAATTCATTTTATTACCAACCATAGAATACAATACATTGATAATCATGGTAATGTTAAAAGGACAAGCTACAGGCGAAGTTCCAACTAGTTCCGAATTCCAATAAGCTACGAACTACTTAGGTATACACCATTCGATCTCCATCGAAGATAGTTTAAGCGGCAATAGTCGTTAACTGCATGATCTCTGGATGAATATTTATGATGCGGATATGATGAATGTGTATTGTATTGGTTTTGTGATTGCTTTGTATGTAAACTATTCCTTGGTTAAGTTGTAGGCTTTGAATTTTTTTCTTTGGATTGTTAATAAAGACTTGGGAAAGATTGATGTAGAAAACAAATAATTTAAAATCGATATAAAAGGATATATTATAATATAAATTTTACAACCAAAAAAAAAAATATAAATACAATTAATTCGTTAAACACCAACATTAAAAAAAATTTTAAACATACATTGCATTTCAAACTCAGCATTCAGAAAACACTAAATGCCATTGTAAGCCTCTTACAAATACTCAAAGTAGAACTCCAAAGGAGTAGAAAATCCGAGATAATCTGACGATGACACGATTTTGAAATTAGGATCCGCGGCGTTTTTACATCTAAAATGAATTCTGAAGCTAGCTTAAATCACTTCTTTCAAGGATGTACTATCTATTTGGCGGAGTGTATAGGGTCTTAAGGTTCTTTGTCATTACATTTTATGCTTCGTAATAGTATATCAGTCTGGACCTGACATCATAGATTAAAGGACCGAGGCCGATCGTTTATTATAGCCCAAGAATTTTTCCTCTCGCAAGAGCAAAGCATTGGTATGTTTTTACATGAAAGCAAAATAAGTTGCTTAAGTTTTGTATGAGGTTTCTTACAATGATTATTTTTAATTTTTAAGAAAAAGTTCTGGAAGACTGTTACGTGTTTAGAAATTAAAAAATAAGCCTGTTTTTTATGTTCGTATTTATGTATGCGTGGGTGGCTGATAAGGTTACAGATGCTGACCAATAATAAAGTGATATTAGTATAAAAAAAATATATTTAAGAACTAGATTTTGAATATACAAACATCACGACAACATTCAACAGTCAATTTTCTAATAATTAAATTTGACGAAGAAATTTACTCTGCCATAGTAAAAAAAATATATTTTATATTTTCTTAACGAACGATTTATCTTAAATATGTAGGTAATTAGAACCAGAAATTTATGAATACTTTATATGATAAAAATATTTTTATAGCATTAGTCGAGTAAAATTCTAAAATATTCAAGCTTTAATTTAATTTTATCTATTAAATTAAGTTAATATCTTAAATTAAACGACGTTAATTTTCTTTTATCAGCTCGCTGCCAGCCAAGCGGAGTAATTTCGTTTTCTAATGAAGAGTCTAGATGTTATCTGCAATTTCTTTTGATCGCCGACGGTGTGGAAATAAATTAGAAATCAAAATATTAGTCTGTCCGTGTGTAATATGAGGCCAGCCGTGGCGAAGGAGCACAAGCGTGTGACTGTAAACGAGTCAGGTTGCGGGTTCGATTTCCACTCGAGGAAATGAAATATTTAATATTCTCATTTCTCCGCTCTGGTATGGAGGCAAAGCACGGTGTTTATGATGATTGGTTTCGCCGCTCAGCACGCATTGCTTGTAAAATTTTATGGAAAATGAAGTATTTTAACACTACTTTTCATGTGTCTACCCTTCTGTTTACGAGATACAGCGTGGAGCTAAAAATTAATAATATATTATTATACTGTCCTTTGTGTACTGTATTGAGGTCTGTCGTGGCGCAGCGGCACGAGGTGTGACTGTAAAACCGACTGATTGTGGGTTCGATTCCCACTCGAAGAGATGAAATATTTACTTAAATTTATATTTTCATTTCTTCGCTCTGGTGCCGAGGTTAAGCGCGGCGTTGAGTTCTGCCACTCAACACGCAATGCCTCCAGAATTCGGCAGAAAGTGGGTAACGGAGTGTCTTAACACTAGGTTCCCTCTGCCTACCCTGCAGTGTGCGGGATACAGCGTGAAGCTGACTTAATTTTTTATTTATATTTTTATACGATTATACTTAATTGACTACGGTTTACACTTGTACAGATTTTTTTTGTAAGTATTTAAGTACATATACGGAAATTGTTATTAGATCGTAGAAAAAATCAAAACAAACCTGTTTTTGTATTCAGTTCATACAAAATGAGTGCATACGCCCTTAAACTTAAGTTTGTTAATTTTATTCGACATATAAAAACCTATTAAGTAGATATTACTTTTAGACGTACAATCATATAATTTGTCAAAACGTAAGCACTTCAAAAGAAAGGAAAGAATTCGTAAAATAGATATTTTTAACCAATTTATGTAAAAGGAGCAGATTCTCCATTCAACTGTATTTTTTAATTAAGACGAGCAAAACTCTAAAAATAATAAGATCCAGCCTCATATATTTAATGTACGACAATATTTATAAAAGCCCCAATACCTATATTTCACCGAAATTCGACTGTTCAAAAAAAATATGCTTTCAGAAAATACTTTCGATATATTTTATTCGGCATATTTCTACACTATCCCCATACAACATCCGACGGGCTATTAAAGAAAAAAGTTACAGTAGTTCATTTACCCTATCCTATTCATGACGTGGAGTGCTACTTGTGCTAGTTTTCCAACATTTAAGCCTGAAACATGAAAAAAATTAACAATAACCACTGCATAGTCGTATTTTAAATTTTTAACAAGTGGTTGCCTTGGGCTTCGCTTAGAATGTAATTTGAATTTAATTTATTTAGCTTCACGATGTATCCCGCGTAAAGAAAGCTAAGCTACTCTAGGCAGGGGAAACATAGTGTTTAGATACTGCATTCCCCATTGGCTGTTAGTTGGCGGAACTTAACGCCGCACTTGACTTGGTAGCAGAGCGAAGAAATGAAAATATTAAATAACTCATTCTCTCGTATGAGAATCAACAACTTTTGCGTGTAACAGACACGTTAGTGCCACTGCATCATGGCGACCTAAAACGGCCTATTGAAATTATGTATTTTATCACAAATCACAAAATTTTATCACAAGAATGTATATAAATGGTTTGTAGTAGGAAGAACACTTATAGATGGAGTGATCGTTCACTTCGTTTTCTTCCATTTTCTACGGAGAGATGTGAAAACTAGAAGATATTATAATAAAACTACATATAAATATTTATTACGAGCAGACAAGACGTTTTTTTTATTTTTGAATTGGATACAACTGATATATTAAAAAAAAATTGTTAGTACAGAAAATATATTTTATTGGAGTGATGGGTCCAGAGGTATATAATAAACTACCTTGTGATATCAGAAATGCTCCTAGTGTCAACGTTTTTAAATACAAATTAAAGAAATGGTTAATCGAGAAGTCGTTTTATAGCTATAAAGAATTTTTAGAAATTAATATTATAAGATATTAGATAGAACAACAATTTTAATTTATATATTTAATTTTTTCGAATAATTTAAATAAAGTATAAAAGTTGAATTAATATAAAATAATGCAATGTAATATAGTGTAATTATCATATAACCTAAATGTGTATTCTGTTTATTGTTTCACTTGTAATTGATGTTACCAATAAATTATGATTATGATTATAGACATGTCAACCGCCTAAAGTTATATAATAAGGTTCCGAAAACCCCAAAAAGGTTTTAATGTTAGGTCAAGCAGGGTCATTTAGGCATTTGCCTCACTCTCCAAAGCACAATAGGGGTCAATTGCGACAATATCTTAATCTTTAACACAACAAGAGTTGCGTGCGTGTTTTATCTTGCATGCAGCAGATAGGAGGGTAAAAACTTAGGTTTAAAATATTAAGACTATTATCTGATTTCAGCCGCAATTTAGAAGATTGCGTGTTCGATTACGGAACTGCACGCCACAACTTGTCTACCACCACTCAACATAAACGACTCTAAAGAGTAGAAGCACGTAAGCGTCTTAATTTAAATGTAGTGTCTTAATACTAGGTTCCCAATTCCCTCAGATTACCCTGCTATATGCGGGGTACAACGTGAAACTTAAAAACGTGAGATTGACTCTATCCCCACAATTTATTTGTGCCGTACTTCGCCACGATAGCACAAAAATATTGAAATTTAGTTATTTATTTAGTGTTAGTGTAATAATTCCTCAATATAACTCAAAATGTGTAAGACAAGAAATGTATAGCGTTATACTAATAATAAATATATCCTTTTACTTATTTATCATTTAAGATTGATTAGATCTCGTTACCCCTTTTTTCCATATAATGCCTGACCACTTTTAAGACACTACGTACTTACTCCATTTTTCGCCGAATTCTGGAGATATTCCATGTTGAGTGGCGGCACTCAACGCCGCGATTTGCTTAAACACCAGAACAAAAAAAAATATTAAATATTGTATTTTCCCGAGAACCAATCAATCAAGGAAACGAACCCACAACCTGTCGCCTTAACAATCACACTATGTGCCCTAGCGCCACACCTGACTTTAACTGGCCTAATACTTATATTAGGTTTATAATACTTTAAACCATTTCCATCGAAATTGTAAATTTTAAGCAAAACAAAAAAATATTTTGAGTCTATTTGAATGTGGTAAAAGAATTGAAAAGTTTACTATCGAATGAGGCAAAGGTAGGGGTTCGTTAGTGGACGGGATTTTTTAATTATACGGAAGTCGAAGCGAAACGCGCTTTAATTCAACTACGTTTTTATTTGATTAAATCTGAAGTACATTATTTTGTTTTAACACATTTTTTTTTTCGCGTTATATTTTTAATATAAAATGTGAACGAGAAATTTGTTATTTGGATTTTTAATTTTGTAGGCTATATTTTTTTTTTGTTTTTTTTTTTATATTTGTGTAATGAAGTCAAGGTACAGCGCGGCGTCGAATTTCGCCACTCAACACGCAATGGCTCTACAATTCGGCAGAAAGTGGTGAACGGAAGTTTCTTAATGGGAGCGGAGTGTCTTAACACTATGTTCCCAGATTGTCTCTGTCTAACCTAGTATGTGTGGAAAATAGCGTGAAACTATAAGTATGTAGTAATGTTAGACTTAAAGAAGAGTAAGGTTAGTACCAAATATAAATTTAATGCAGTTTTTTCTTGTAAAATTGTGTATGACAAATGACATTCTAGATACATAAGGTAAGGTAACTCGTAATCTAAGGTGCAATGTTTTACTTCAAAACAAATAACCTGTCGTACTCGTATTATAACAAAGTAGTCTTCCTTGATAAATGGACTTTTCAACAAATAAAGAAATGTTCGATTGGAACCTGCAGTTCTTGAGAATACGGTTTTTAAAGAAGCAAACTCTTCATTTTCATGATATTAATATAGGATTTATACCCTATAAGTACAGAAATAGTGTTGAATATAAACCTATTTTATAGAGTAGATTAAACTCTGACTGTAAAAGCGACGTTTGAGGGTTCAATTCTTGAAGTATATTATTTGTATATAGTTCCGTAACTCAACACGGAATGTTTGAAAAATGAGAGGAGAGGGAACCTAGTGGTAAACTTCTAAACTTTACCACTAGGTTCCCTCTTCTAACCCAACTACATAAAGAACACAACGTGAAAAAAAAATAACTATAGCAAAAAAATAACAAAAGAATAATTTAAATCGCCCAAACTGTAAATCCACATTAATATGTACAAATTCAATTTAAATGTACACTTTATTTCCATATTCAAAAGTTGGACGACAACGTCTCCGTTGGAAAATGTCCGGATATTATGGAATTAACAGCTAAATCCATTTAAACACAGCGTTGCGAATGCTAAATCGTTATACCGTATCAAAAATAACCATTAGAGAAGACATGAGATAAATTAGTTACTATTTATACTATTATATTTGCTTTTGGATTGATGATTGAGGATTGAGAGTGAACCCGAAATATAGTGGGTTCGATTCTTAATTTTGAAAAAATCTAATATTTAAAATAAATATAGCATTTCCTCGAACGAGTATCAAACCCACAACCAGTCACGTTTACAGTCACACACTTGTGCCTGTAAACGCCGTGATTATATTTATTTTATTTTATTTCCCCCCTGATAGACAAAACGAAACGAAATGCATTCTTTCAATATATTAAAACAAATCTTCATAATTTTTGAAATATTCATATACTGAATATAATTACTTACGCAGGAGCACAAAGTGTAACTGTAAAAATCGACTGGTTGTGGGTTCGAACCCCACACGAGGAAATGAAATATTTATTTATATTTTCATTTCTTCGCTCTGGTTTAGAGACAAAGCGCGGCATTGAGTTCCTCCGCCACTCAACACGCAATGCCTCCAGAACTCGGCGGAAAGTGGGGAACAGAGTTTCTTAACACTAGGTTCCCTCTGCCTACCCTGCTGTGTGTAGGATACAGTGTGAAACTGAATTACTTATCAAGTTATCAATTGTCATAGTACCTACACTCAGCCATATCTACAATTACATACTACATTTACAATGAAAATTCTTGAACTTTAATATCTAGATCAATTGTCAGTTTCTACTTCTATACTTAAAATCAAATATCAACTTATGCTAATTAAATTTAGAAGCGAAATTGAGACCGTCGTGGCGCAGACGCACGAGCATGTAACTGAAACGTGACCGTTGTGGGTTGGATTCCCACTCAGGGTAATATTTCTATTTTTGTACCAAGGGGACAGCGCGGCGTTGAATTGCGCCACTCAACACGTAATTTCTCGAAAGTTCGGCAAAAAAAAAATGGGGAACAGAGTGTCGTAACACTGAGTTCCAGTGGTAAAAGCCTACCCAGCTATATGCGAGATACAGCGCGAAGCTAAAGAAATAAACCAAAAAAAAAAAATACTTAAGACCTTCTACAACCAAATACATTTTAACTACAACCAAATACATTATAATAAGTAATTCAATAAAAAATTACAGAACATTAAACAAAAAACATATGTCCATTTTAGCACTCAAAGTGGGCGATTTCATACAATTTATGTCCACAGCATACATCGTTATATACGTCAGCAATTTCCTGCAGGCTCTGACCAGATAATATAAGAGTTAAGCAAGAGGTCAGCTAAGTGAACCCAAACGGCAGTTATGACCAGTTTTCCAGCGAAATTCTGAGCTCTTCATATTATAAAATGTGGAAGGAATTATATTCTCGTTGTTCAGAATTTTTCTCTTAGATTGGTTGGTTTTTTATTTTGCATGTGT
>DWQW01010581.1:0-12034 GCA_018249695.1 Heliconius erato demophoon
AAAACTATAGCTGTGTTTTAGTTTATTTTGCGATAAAAAGTTATGGTTAGATCTTGCCTTTTCTTCAATATCTTGTTGATATTTGGCCAACTGGGAAATATTGTCATTTCCAGCATTGTAATTATAACTTTGGCTTGATTGTAAAAAGGTATTGTTATTTTCTTCTTTCTCAACACTACGTCCCACATCACGGCAAGATTTGCTTCGAGATATAGAATTAAATTTGGAGTTTCTTGATTGTTCATCATCGTCTCTATAACTATTTAAATTGTTTGCCCCAACCCAGTTGGCGGCATAAACTAAGTCCATAGTTCTGTCATTAATAGAAAGCCACGGGTCCTCCATGACCGCTTTTCCTGGGTAATGTTTTATTTTCATAATGTTTCCAAATCCACTGATATATTTATTTTGTCTTTTTGTAAATAATCACAAGTAATATAACACATTTTTACAATGTTTGAATTCATATTCTTCATTGAAATTTATATTTTTATAAAAAAGTATTTTCCATTTTTTCCTATGAAAATGTTATATTTTTTATTTATTTGTATACTTTATGCAACAACAATATTCGTTATTAAAATAAATGTAACGTTAACAGTTTTACTTCTTCCGGGACCAATTAAATATAATTAAGAATTAAGTGTACAAAGGTATTTATTGATTTTTAAATTAATTAATATGTTCATAGAGTAAGTTCCGGGACATAAAACTTAAGGCACTATAGTTTGATCGTAGATATTGGTTCACGAATGACATAATATATTGTGACTCATAAGGTCATAAGAAACTTGTGAATCACACCAACGATATGGTATATAAAACAAATGACAAGCTTTAGCCTACAGTATGGGAAGTATAGTTTTAAAACAAATCTTCACGCTGTATCCCGCACACAGCAGAGCAGGCAGAGGGAACCTAATGTTAAGACACTCCGTTCCACACTTTCTGCCAAGTTTTGGAGGCATTGCGTGTGGAGTGGCGGAACTCAACGCCGCGCTTTGCCTCGACACCAGAGCGAAGAAATGATAATATAAATGTTAAATTATTATTTAATTTCCTCGAGTGGGGATCGAACCCACAACCAATTGATTTTACAGTCACACTTTGCCTCGACTGGCCTCATATAGTCTCAATATAGTTATGATACTTAATAACTCCTTGCTTGGATATGTTGCTAGCTATTATTATTAATAAATAATTACTAATAGACTGGTTAACTTTTATTTGATATCAGCCTTGGAACCAAGCCTTTCCTGACATTTTAATAATTATGACTAGAATATTGTATTTCAATCGAATGCATATTCAATTAATCGATTTATTAATTATACATTTATTTATTAATAATGATTATGGCTACGTAGTTGTATTACATTCTAATTTAGTAAGTGATATTATGTATTCAGGTAACACTAACTAGACAACATTAAATTTACAGTTTAGTGTTTAGACACTCCCTTCTCCACGCATTGCTCAATTTTTGAGGCATTGCGTGTAGAATGGAACGATGCACTTTGTCTCCCTGAAAAATCTAGAATAATATTTTTTCCGAATTAGCACCAAACTCAGAACCATCGCGTTTACAGTCAGACGCTGAACCACTGGGCCACGACGGCCTCAATATCCGTTTAATCCATTATACATTATACATTTTTAGGAAAACAGTGGTAATCTGGTAAATTGGTAGTACTAAGACACTCCGTTCCCATTAAGATCGGGAGCATTGGAAGGCATTTCTCGAGGCCCGAAGCGAAAATATTAAATAATGCACTCCCCTGAGCGGGAATCGAAGCCACAACCGTCACGTTTACAGAAATAAAAAAAAATGTATATTCTAAATTTCACTAGCTATAATATTATAACTTATAAGACATACGTCACGGACGGTAAGCACGAATTGCACAAACCACCAGTCCATGAGGAAACAACTGGGGCTCAAGAGTCCATCAATGCAAACTGTTACGTTACGCAATAATTAGATAATGGAACGTAGCTACTTATTCGGTACACAGAAGCCGGTTTTTTGGAACGGTTATTTTTATTACTACACTTTCACTGTTATTTTGGCGGTAGTGATGTGTTTTGATAGATTTTTGTTTTTTTTTTCAGCTTCACGCTGTATCTCGCATGTAGTGGGATAGGCACAGGAAACTTAGTGTTAAGACACTCCAGTTCCCGTTTTCGCCGAATTCTGGAGATACGGCGTCTTGAGTAGCGAACCTCAACACCACGTTTTGCCTCGATACCGGAGCGAAGAAATTAATATATTAAATATTTCGTTTACTCAAGTCGGGATCGAACCCACAACCTATTGAGGCTACATTTACACGCTTATACGCCCGCGCCACGACTGGCATATTTAATATATTTTTTTAAATATCTACTAAGATCCATTTGTGATTAAAGTTATTTAAATTTCTCATTTCAATGAAAATTACAAGTATTTATTTAATTATATTACGCGGATATTGCTTTTTAGTTTTAAAATAACTTTTTACTTGAGTAATAATAAAGTTATATTTTTTGTCGTCAAACTGCTTAAACATTATATATCTATATTTAATAATAGTTACCATTGTATTAAGAACTTACAAATTTTATAAAAAATTAAATTAAATTTTTTATAAATCTTATAAAAGTTTTTCTACAAAAGTACTATTATATTATACTATTTTATTATAAAAATAATAAAGTAAACCACTCTCGATTGCCACAGACGTGAAACGCTCTATGAATCGTGATTGCGTAAAAGAAGCATCGCTTCTTCATATAAGGGCGTCTGGTTTTACGAACTCATGTTTATTTCCTAAGTGGGTTAACAGCTAACATGTTTTCGTAAAAAAATAAATATCAGCTTTAGCAGGGTAGCCAGAGGGAATCTAGTGTTAGGACACAACGTTCCCCACGTTCCACCGAATTTTAGAGGCATCGAGTCGCAGAACTCAAAGCCGCGTTTTGTCTTGTTACCAGAGCAAAGAAATAAAAATATTAATAAATAATAATTCATTCCTCGAGTGGACATCGAACCCACAATCGTCGCGTTTGTAGTCACATGCCTGTGCCTACGCTACAACGGCCTCCGACGGTATAAAAAAATAAATGCAAGAATTAATATTTTAATATATTTAATAGCTAAATGTTTCTAAATTATTTTTTTATGATAGTATAATTGTAACAATTACTAACGTATAATAGAAAAGCCTATAATTTATCGACGCTATTATAGCGAATAGAGACGCGCTTGGCTGAACGTGATGGTGGTATTTTATTGCATACTTTGTTTAAGAAAGAACATAGAGCTAAGTCTTAATATTCAGATTCAGTTAATATGCAGATTCAGTAGTTTCAGTCTTAATATTTGATTGGACAGGAAGTAAAAAAATATTATCAAAAACAAAAAATCCGTCTGAATAAAACTTAAAAGAAAAAAACAAGCCCAATAGTGCATTAGGATTAATAGTCGGTGCTAAGAGGAATCTAACGATATCTTAATGATGTAAATCCGTTCAGAGGTTCTGGAGATATGAGGTAATAAAAAATATTACATACAAAATAAGCGCGAAAAGCATAGCCTTGTCGGGTAAACACGGGTGGTTGATAATATCACATTCTTATTTGTTAGGCAAAAATAAATAAATTGTATTAAAAACATATATATTTATGTAAATATTTTAAATAAAAAATCACTCAATATGTTTTTAGTTCAAAGGCTATTTTATAATAATTTTATTAATTAATAAAAAACAAAGACCGTTCTAGTAAATAAATCATCTAAGCGTGCATATAACGAGAAACTCTAAATAATTGAGGCCAGTCGTGACGCAATGGCACATGCTTGTATCTCTAAACGCGACAGGTTGTGGGTTCGATTTCCACTCGAGGACATGAAATATTCAGTATATTTATTTCTTCGCTCTGGTGATGAGGCAAAGCGCGATGTTCAGTTCCGCCATACAACACGCAATGCCTTTAGAATTCTGGCCCCCTCTGCCTATCCTGCTACATGCGGGATACAGCGTGAAGCTTCAAGCCCAAACCCTTCAAATATTCGTGTAACCCTATTATTGTTATCCGTTCTACGACGTGAATAGCATGCATCGCAAATTAAAATTTAATTACTAAACGCATGATCGAATTACTAGAAACCGATTTCTAGACTGATAAAGTTGAAACCAGTTCATCGGTCCACATATCCAGTGGACTGGCCATCGATATCTGAGAAACTAGGAACTTGAGAAATCTATGCCTATCTATCTATATTATCATTCTTTATACCTGGCAAGATTTGTATGCGCTAGAAATCTAGCGTCGTTTAGCTGGAAAGCTAGGACAGGTAAAAAAGGAATATTTTTAATGTTTAAATATATATGTTATAAGAAATAATTAATGAAGCCAGTCGTGGTGCTGTGACTTTAAACGCGTCAGGTTGTGAGTTCGATTCCCATTCGCGAAATTAAATATTACATATTGTCATTTTCTTTGCGATGGTGTCGAGGCAAAGCGCGGCGTTGAATTCCGATACTCAATTCGCAATGCTTCCAGAATTCAGAAGGAAATGGGAAACGGAGTATTTAACAGTAGGTTCCCTCTGCCCCTACTGAGTGCGGGATACAGCGTGACTCAAAAAAAACAATTAATGAAGGGAATACATTATAGGGTGCAGTGAATAGCTATAGTAGAGAATGCTTTTTAGCTTTAAGCCCACTATTGTGCAAATATTTGTAAGAACTATGTACTATTACGTACTATTTAAAAATATTAAATATAACATATAAGTATTATACATTTGTGCATTCATATCTAGAATCAGAATTTGATATATATATTTAAAGAAAATTCAAAACGATTTTTCTTACAAAAAATCTACATAACAAGGAAAAAACAATTGAAATAACAAAATGGATATAACTGCTTAACGTTAATTATATTTTTTTTACATTTAATCAAATATATATTCATTTGTTAAGAATATCTTAATAAAATATTAAAATTTATACTGATAAAATAAAGAAGTTCAAACAATAAACAATACCACGCCGGCAAAGCGTGTCAAATGTCAATATGAAATATTTAAAATCAAGAATAATAAATAATAATTATATAAAATATATTTGCATCCAATATACGTCGTTCTTCATTTTCTGATTAATTTTGGACAAGTTTAGTGGCGGAATTCAACGCCGCGCTTTGTGTTTTCATCAGAGTAAAAAAATAAATAATAATTCCTTTTTTCGAATGCAAATCAAACCCACAACCATCTCTTTTACAGCCCACGTGCCTCTGCGCCACTACGAACTCTAGCACAAGCTTATGCTTAGACATTTACAAACTTACACGACTCTACTAGTATTAATGAATGAAGGTGAAATAACAAACCAGACAATGCATTACATTCATACATATATAAATATATAACGAATAATATTTTTAAGAAGAACAATAAGAAATATGAACAAGACTTTTTTTTCTCAAATTAAAAATTTAATTTGCATACAATATAACAAACTTTTACATCGCAAAAGGCTCGATTATTAAGTAATTAGATATATCTAAGCAAATGTAATTCAGTTATTTCTCTCAAAGCGTTAGTTTCTTCACAAAAGTTGAAGTCTTTAATAGGTTAATTGGACACGCGTGTGTCTAAATCAGTTTTTATAGCAATTATAAAAAAAATTGCAAGAAGTTATATTTTTCTTGTTATTTACTAATAATCAGCTTCACGCTGTATTCCGCACACAGCAGAGTAGGCAGAGGGAACCTAATATTAAGACACTCCGTTCCCCACTTTCTGCCGAATTTTGGAGGCATTGCGTATTGAATGGCAGAACTCAACGCCGCGCTTTGCCTCGACACCAGAGCGAAGAAATGGAAATATAAATTTGAATAAATATTTCATCTCCTCGAGTGGTGATCGAACTCACAACCAGTCGGTTTTACAGTCACACTTTGTGCCACTGCGCCACGACTGGCCACTTGTTATTTACTATGTAATATAAAATATCTAAATGTTATCAAATTGGATGTATTTGAAAAATATATTAATGCATAATTTAATAAATATTTTTATTTATGTTTTGTTTATATCTATAGAATATATTACTGTGTTGCAATTTATGTGGGTTTTTACATATTTTTATCATTATAACACTGTGCGTTGTCATTTGAAAGAGTTAGTAGATATTCTCTGTTAAATATTTGTTATAATTTGGGAACCAGGAACAATGTTTTTTTATCGAATATGCTCTTGTCATTTTTCTTAAGTTTTTATCACTTGTCTCGATCATTAAGAGTAAGTTATATCACATATAATGTATCTATATAATATTAATTTTACGTTAAATATCAATGAATGCTCACGTCTCGAAAAATACCGATATCCAATTTCGATATAGCACGTAGGTTAAGACGTGATGATTTTTCTTTAAGCAAACTAAGGCAGACTAGCGAGATAATACTCGAACTGAGACAAATAACTCACTCAGTCTTCATGTATCTACAGTACGCTCAACAAGTCGTGGCCCTAAAGTTATCTGTAGATGGCTGCGCGTATTAGATTTTAGGGTATTTTTCTAGCGTGAAGCTGTATTCCGCACACAGCACGGGTAGGCAAAAATAATCTAGTGTTAAGGCACTCCGTTCCCCATTTTTCACTGAATTCAGGAGGTATTGTGTGTTGAGTGGCAAAACTGAACGCCGTGCTTTGCCTCGACACCAGAGCAAAGAAAATTGATTAATAAATTTTTATATAAATAAAAATTAAACATGTTTAATTTGTTCGGATGTAAAATCGAACCCACAACCCGTCGTGTCTTACTTTTGATTGATTTCTTCCCGTGAAGAATAAACATATGTCCAGAAAACCTAACTTCAGGGCGGCCACGACTTGTTGACCGTACTGTACCTACACTTAGCTGTTTAAGTAGTAGACAATAGAGTTCCTTTCATTTCATATTGCATTCATATTCGAAGTCATGACTTGAATTTTTACGAGGCCATTATCAAAGAGCTTTATGCCCGTAAATTTTACATATCCATATACTATACTATAACTGTAAGTAAATATTTATTGTTTACGTTTAAAAAAATGTTTTATATTCTATATCTTTTGATTTATAGAAAAATAATACTTTTAAGAAAAATATATTTTATCTGTTTCCAATATATTAAAATATAAAATAAATTATGTGTTATATATATATTGCACTGATCACTGATATTATGACGAAAACACCATAAAAAAAATGTTATTTACATAAACTTTCTATGGTGTCGTGACTGTCTGACAGAACACACACTATTATTATATGATAACATCGACACTATAGATGTATTGGACCAGTAAATCACGATCATAATACGGCTCAATTGATAAAATCAATGTTACTTTCTAATCCATAAGCGACTAGAAAGAGTTATGATTGATGTATTATATGTGGGGAACGGAGTGTCTTAACACTACGTTCCCTCTTCTTATCCTGCTGCGTGCGGGATACAGCGTGAAGCTGATTTATTTATTTTTTATTATTTATTATAACACGTTAGTAACTTGAAGGAATTCATGTATCAGTGGCCTATTAAATGTACGAAGCGTAACGTAATAAATTAATTTAAAATAGTTTCTTTTATTGAACATGTCAAACATTGCGAGTCAACTAATATATAAGGCATGTAGAAAGAAAACAAATAAAAAAACTAATTTATTCATTATTTAGCTTTTAGTACAGTATATACTTAAAATTTCAAAAATATTAAAAGATTGATGGAATAGAAAAAAAGGTACGGACCATATTGTTAAAAAAAATCAATATCAGCTTCACGCTGTATCCCGCACACAGCAGGGTAGGCAGAGGGAGCCTAGTGTTAAGACACTCCGTTCCCCACTCTCTAGCGAATTCTGGAGGCATTGCATTTTAAGAACTCAACGCCGTGCTTAACGTCGACACCAGAACGAAGAAATGGAAATATAAATTTAAGTAAATATTTCATCTCCTCGAGTGGGGAACGAACCCACAACCATTCGGTTTTACAGCCACACCTCGTGCCGCTGCGCCACGACTGGCCTCTGGATATTATGTTAAAATTTTAAAAAATCATATCAATTATGGCAAATGTGTGTTTGTTGTTAATTAAAAGTTATTGTGTTTGGATGGTTCAAAATAAACTTATGTAATGTATGCTGAACTGAAACGTAGACGTAGAAAGCTTCGCCTCTCATACATTAATATGCTAAAATCTTCACCGTGAAGACAGCGCTCCAAAATACTTTCACGGCATTCGGGTAGTGCACGCAAACATGACTTGACTCGACTTGCAATATTCACATACTCTCAACGAGATAAGAATAATTTAAAAAGTTACTTTTTTTTAACAACTGCTAAAACGCGGGTATTCCATAAATAATGATAGCCTAATAAGTAAACATCACTTAAGATTTGACGACTAATAAAATATTGTTGTGGCATAAAGCGGATGTATGGCTATACGAGCTTTTCATCACGATACACTTAAAAATATCCTTCGAAATTTTTGTTGACAGCTGCGATTTGCGCGAAAATATCACCTTGACACTTCACTGAATGGCCTAAAACTTTACTATTACGTCACAAAACTATGAATTTACAACAAAAACTTGAAACACAGTCATTTTGTTGTTAAATTGGCGTAATTTTAATTTTTTATCGTACGATAGTACACGAACAACCGATCACGGCGACGTCGCCCCGCTTACTAATAGTCTCGAATCTTGATCGACTCCTGCGCATGTGTCGTTAGTGTGCGAGCGAGACGGATGTACTGAGGCAACAGTCATACCTGAATTTGAGCTTTGAACTTAACAATGGACGGGGTGGCTATTTGTAAATTATGCATATTATAATAATAATTTATAGATATAGATTTTTTATTATTATGCCAGCTTGTATAACACGCCATAAAAATAGTAATATAATAGTTAACATTTACAATTTTAATTTTCTCTAATAATCTTTTGTATCATGCGGTTTACATCGATGGAACACCGTAGAATTTTTTGTAAGATTCACTTCGGAAAGTGGATTAATCCTGTATATCCACTTTCAGAAGTTTCCATTCACATTCTGAAGGCATTGCGTGTTGAGTCACGAAACTCAACGCCGCGCTTTGCCTCGTTACCAGAGTGAGGATATGAAAATATTAAATATTTCATTTCCTCGAGTCGGAATCG
This sequence comes from Heliconius erato demophoon, assembly GCA_018249695.1. Classification (NCBI taxonomy): domain Eukaryota; kingdom Metazoa; phylum Arthropoda; class Insecta; order Lepidoptera; family Nymphalidae; genus Heliconius; species Heliconius erato. The sequence goes on from DWQW01010581.1 coordinate 9,206, forward strand.
AACCCACAACCTTCCGCGTTTACAGTCACACTCTTGTGCTTGCGCCACGACAGGCCTCATGTGCATAAATTTTATATCTCAAAAAAATTAAAAGACTCTTAACACACTTTCCATACAACTGACATAATTATTTCAATATATTTTGAAAATATCGAAAATAATTTTAATTTACATTATTTATTCTTGTTTATATTTTAAAACATTTATTGGAGTCATTTATAACTAATTATATTACCACTATTATAAATACACTTAGCTCGTGGTCAGGTAAGAGTGTAAAGTAATGAAAACATCCATTTACTATCACCAATTAAGAACAACTTAATAAAGTAATAGTTGTTTCACCAGTAATAAAGTTTTGAATGTTGTTTCAAAATTTATAAGTTTTTTTCGAAATTTAAGAATATGAGACATATCTTTTCTTGAATTTCAAAAGTATGGAAATATGCTTAATTTTATAAATTAATTTATATTTGTATATTTATATCGATTTCGCTGCTTTAATGTACTTAAAAATAAAATAAATAAATTGAGGCCAGTCGTGGCGCAGGGGCACAAAGTGTGACTGTACTAAAGTGTGACTAAAACCGACTGGTTGTGGGTTCGATCCCACTCGAGGAGATGAAATATTTACTTAAATTTATATTTCCATTCCTTCGCTCTGGTGTAGAGGACAAGCACGGCGTTGAGTTCTGCCACTTAGCACGCAATGCCTCCAGGATTCGGCAGAAAGTGGAGAACGGAGTGTCTTAATACTAGGTTCCCTCTGCCTAGCTTGCAGTGTACTTAAAAAAAACAACGAATAATTCATTCAACGTTGGCCTTCATTCATTACTAATTAAACCAACTATGCTTCGTATGAATCAAAATATTATATTTAATTTATAAATAAGAATATAGAATAGGCTTATAGAAAGTAAAAATTGACATATTTAAAGCATATAAATTGAGATTTAATTTAAATATCACCTTTTACGGTGTCACGATCTTAGTTGCGCAAGCTACAGTATAATCTGGATAATAGTAGAAACGGAATCGAAAGTATAGAATGAAAATGAAACATATAGAATGTGGAATATCTATGATAAAAATAATAAGCGTATGGTAAAAATGTATTTTTTTAATGGAAAAGGACAAGGCAAACGAGCGTTCGTGTCACCTGATGGTAAGTGATTACCGCCGCCCACGACCCCGTGCAACACCAGAGGAGCTACAGGTGTGTTGCCGGCCTTTAAGATGGAGATAGACCCGCTTTTTGGAGGTACCCATGTCATATCGACCTGGAAACACTGCCGCGGGTAGGCCATTCCAAAGTTCCGTGGCGCGTGGAAGAAAGCTCCTACGAAACCGCACAGTAGTGGATTGCCACGTATCCAGGTGGTGTGGATGATATTTTAGCTTGTGACGTACTGTGATAAATGCGGTAGAGAACGCAAAAACAATTGTTTTACTTAAGTGGAAATTAAAGATGCAAACGCAAACTTACTATTTAAAGAACATATTCGTTAGATTTAGACCTAGAATAGTGGGTTATTGAAGTACTAAAACATAAACTTGGAACTCACTTGACTTTTTAGGACCGTTACCATAAAGTTGGCGTAAAATCCACAAATAAATGATTCAAATATTATAGGTTTTATTGGTTGTAAGGATTTTGATAATACTTTGGTGCTGTGGTATTTTACAAAAGAGCTGAAAATAGTCCAGCCAATATAGGGTCGTATTACCTTAATAATAAGATAAATAATATTTTGCTTCAAATTTTACTATTTATATAACATTACAATGTAATGATAGGTACCAAAAAGGAATATAAGGTGAGTGAAGTAGAGAAAGAAATATACTAATTTGTTGAAAAAGACGGTTTCATGTATTTATATAAAAAATAATTTATTTCATAACTGTCATCAGTTCTCTGTACAATTTATAATAAATCGATATCGATGGTATCAAGTTCACAGTTATTTTTATATACCTTCTGATATGATGATGTGTTCTTATATTACTTTTTCTAAATAGGCTTTTACAAGCTGCAATATCTACTAGCAATATTAAAGATAACAATTAGATATTCTTGTGAATTCAAATTTAACAAAAACAATTTATAATCATCAGGGTAAATAGATGGAACATAGTGTTAAGATACTCCGTTGCACACTTTACGCCAAAGTTTTCGTGGCATTGCGTGTCAAGTGCCGGAACTCAACGTTGGGCTTTTGTCTTGATGTCAAAGCGAAGAAATGAAAATATTAATAAATAATAATTCATTTCCTCGAGTGGGGATCAAACCCACAACCATCGCATTATAAGCACACTCTTGTGCCCCTGGGCCACGACGGCCACTATAATAAGTATTAAAAGTGAAAATGAAGTATTATAAACGACCATTTGATGCAATATTGACGTTATTATACCGGCTTATACGGAAGTTGTAATGTTCCATAATATGTATTAGTACTTTATAAAACGTTGTTTCGTACATTATGTATTATACAACATATTATATTATAATACAGTTAATATACACTTTATTTTCTCCTCATTTAAAACATATGTTATGTAGATACTTACGTAAAGCAAATCAATCCAAAAGCACGTAAGAAGTTAACTTGATAAAGAACTAAAAAAACTAAAAAAGTTAAGAAAAAATTAAGAAACACTATTTGTAATTGTGAAACTTAAAAAGAAATACGTCTCTTTTTAACATAAAAGGTGGTCTAAAGTATGAACTTAGCGAATTACTATTACCCATTTGGATATCTCGGTACCTTGTTTTTTGTAAACGTACTTAATTTTATAATATTCAGTAATTTTATATAATCATTTTGA